>JACEIK010009549.1:9092-24446 GCA_018107945.1 Datura stramonium | reverse complement strand
TTTACCCTGTAGTCCAGTCCCTGTAGGTTCGACATTCCGGTTCTTAAAAAGGGCCACTATATTACTTGTACAACCCGTACACTTGCGGGCTCATCAACATACATGGTTTGAAATTTTAATATGAGGAGTCCTGGATCCAAACATACCATAAGCTGAATTAGGAGTATTGACTCCAAACGATATGGTAAGCTGATCTTATAAAACTGAGCTAAATCATGAAAACATACTTAACTTGTATGGGCTTGACCAAATCTTAAAATAATGCATACTTGAAGTAGACTTCATAAGTTAAAATCATAGATTCATATATTGGTAATTTATAAACATCCATTCATACCAGATATCTCATCATACTTGAAATCATGAATCATAAACTCGACTTTTCATAAAACTTGCATAATAGGACATAATTTCTAATAACGTGAAATCATGAATTTATAATCAATTTGTGTATAAATTTTTTCCATAAATCTTAAAACGTGCTTTGGAACATGAGGGGAATTGACCCATATACATATCATAGAGAATTTCATAAAATCGGGTTAAAACTCTATAAGATCATATACTTAAATTCATGACCTTGAGAAGAAATTTGGGCATGAGAGTGAAAGGAAACTCTCATTCATAGCCCCATATATCTGGGTAAAGTGATCCTCAACTTATCCTTGACAGCCCAAGAGAATTGGGGAAGAATTGAAAGAATTTCTAAATTGATCTTCTAAAATAATTCAAAGCTTTGCATGCATGGGGAGTCTAATAACTTGATATAGGCGAAACCCTCTTAAAACACTCCTTTCAGGTCTTAAAACAATGTATCTAGGGACTTAGGAGCTTAGGATTTATGAAAAGACCCTTAATGATTTCGCAGGAAAAAGGGCACTGCCAAATGCTACGAGCCATACCACGGGTTATACCTTGAAACAATGACCCGTAGTTTCCTACGTTGCCAGACCTGCTTTAATCCCCCATTCTCTGATCTTCGAACGACGGCTAGATAGGAAGAGTCATTTCTCGCCACAATGACTCATCACTTCCTCTCGTTGTCACCACTGACTTCATGCATAGTTTCTGAATCCTTCCAACGAACCCAAATAATGGGTCGTACCTTGTGACGACGGGTCGCTGGACCCATTCGTTGCTAATTCTTCCAACTCCTTTACTCCTTCCCACGAGTACAAACCACGACTCATTATTCCCTACAATGAGCGTACCATGACTCGTACCATCCAACCCCGACACCTCAGAAATAAACGATGACTCTAGACCACGACCCGTTACATCAACCAATGGGTCATACCTTGACTCGTTGCTCCTAGACTTGTCAACTAGAAATTTACTATTACTCAGACCTACGATCCGTTACTCATCCCCATGACTTGTACAACGAGTTGTTCTTAGACATTTTTTTTATACTTTTTCTGCTGATCATATTTCCAATCCCGAATCAAGTCTTAGGAACTGTTGAGGTGTTACATAATTGCACTATGAATAAAATTGTACTTATATATATAATGCAAATCACTCTTATGTTACATTTGAAAATATGATTTGAAAAATGGGCATGCCGGTGCAAAAATATTGCGTTAACAGGGTCCGAAGAAGGATCGGAGCCCAAGGAGTGTGATAGAGACAGTCTATCCTAATGCAAGCATTAGTGATTGTTTCCACTAGTCTTGATGAATGTTTCTTAGTTTGGACGATCAATTGCAAATAAATATATGTGTTTGTGATATGATATAAATTTATTAGTGTCAAAACAAGCCAGTAATAACTCACAATACGATTTGGTAAGTGCTAATTATTTAAACTAATAACTTATAATAACTTATACAATATTATCTATTCTACTATATAATTTGTATAATACATGCATTTCGTAATGCTAATATTTATATTTAAATGTTAATATTAGTAATATGACTTTATTAAAAATAAAATATGCATTTAATGCATATATTTAAGTTCATGTAAAAGCAAACGATTTTTTAACTTTAATCAAACGTTATTTTTTATGACGTTATTGGTTCATTGGAAACAAGTATCGGAACACACTCAAGAAAGAACTACTGGATTGAGTCAAAATTTTAAACATAATCATTTATCAATTTGAAATTCATAATTTTTTTCTAAATTCTTATATTATTACACAAAAAATGTCTTTTAAATATTATTTATACTATTTTTAAAAATTATTTTTATTAATATAAAAAACACACATGAAACTCAATAAAAGTTATTTACATTATTGTTTAAACCTAAACTCATAGTAAATTGGTAAAATCACACCCGAGAATATTCTCACCGTAGAAAGGCATGAAAAGTCACACCCTCTCGCAGATAAAGGAGACAAAAATGGTTCCTTATGTTCGAGTACGAGAGTAGGTTTATAATAATTTATTCATTCAATAATTTTGATTTTTTAAATTTATCAAAGTTGATAAAATAATTTATTAAGTATTTATTTAATAATTTTGACCTTTTAATTTTATTAAAAGTTATTATTAATTTTGATAAAATTTTATCAAATCTCTACGCTAAATTTTACGATAATATGAAAAGGAATTAATAAACACTCTCATTTAGAGATACATTTTACTAATAAAAGCTAAATATTGAGGGACGAAATCGATGGACGTCCGTCGATTATAGGACAAATAGTAGAGGAAATTACGGACTGCAATATAAAAATATAATGCCTCAAAACATAAAATCGATGAAGTTCATCTGCGCGAGATAAACTACATTAATCTCGATTTCTATTAAAAAATTGATATACAAATAAACACTTTTATTATTTTATTTATATTCTTTAATTGTAATTTTAGACGCTAAAAATCGATGTTAATCCATCAATTTTTACTAAAAATCTCCTTCAATCCTCTTCTATAAAATAAAAAGAAACATTCATATTTTCGTGCATTTTTGCACAAAATTAATCGATAAACATCCGTCGTATTTTTACTTAAATAATTATAATTTTCATATTTTTTTGCGTAAAAAATAACGCCAAAGTCATTCGTCAATTTCTGTAAAATAATTTTTTTATCTAATAAAATCGATTTTGTTCATCGGCTTTTCATTTGTTTTAGACTTTAGTATGACAATTTTTATAGTTTCGAGTTTATTAATTTAGATAAACTCTAAATTCAAAATTATTAAATATATACTTAAATGAACTATTTTCAACACACGCTCAAAAACAAGGACAACTTTTATCATTTTCTCTAGAATAAAGATATATACAAAGAGGGGGAGAGACGAGTTTTGGGTGTGGGGTTGTCTTAAACGGAAAGAAGAAATATTGGTATATATGCTGGGCAACAGTAGAAGAAACTGAAAAAGTTTTTGATGAGAATAGAATATATATATAAAATAAATAATAATAAGAGTGAATAAATAAAACGTAACAAGGGAAAAAGGAGAGAAAAGGGTATATTGTATTGATCCAGAAGGTTGTGAATTGGGAAATTTAGGGGTGCAGTATGATGACGTCTTTACTAGTGAGAAAACCATTAGTGGAGTTGACGAAGGGCGTTAATGGCCTGAAAAGGTATTCTCCGGAGGTTCGCGGCAGTTCTGCCGAGGTACGACGCGTTTCTTAGCCCTTAATTTTCGTTATTTTTTATGTTATTTTCTTTTTCTTGAATTTGTGTGGTAATGTGTAGATTTTTTCAGAGATCTTTACTTTTTCTTTCTCTGTGTAATTGGGTTTGTGGGTCATTTTGATTTCTTGCATTTTACTTGTTTTATGTGTGAGATTTCCAGGATTTTTTGTGTTTCAAGGAACAAATGTTTGATTAATTTCTTGAATCTTAGTGGTTTTTATGTATATTTTGTCGGGTATCTATATTAGTTCTCTTTGGGTCTTTCTTTTTTAATTTATCTGAATCATTAGATTTGTGTGAAGTGTAGTTATAGGTAGAGATGGATTTTGTTTTATGTGTAGGGTTGGTATGGGCCCATTAGGTTCAGATCTGAATCCGTGTAGGATTTCAGTAGCACAGTTGGTTGCCATTGTTTGAAATGCTAATGTGGTTATCTTTGCATTTTAGTTTTGCTTGTGTTTTTTTGTGTAGTCATTGGAGAAACTCGCTGCATAGTTTGTATATGTGTGTTTATCGTGAATTGGGCTTGTTATGGTAATTTAGTTTGAGATGAACTGATAAAATCTTCCGTTTCTGAAAGTGGATGCATCAATAGAAACCCATAACAAATGGATTAGACTTACTAAATATCCCCTTTGCCAGCTGCCCGGAGTTTCCATCTTCATATAGTTGACATTGTATTTGAGTATTTGATTGAGTTCTCGACGATTGGTCTTGACATCTGGAGGATGACAATGGCAGCAATAAGCATGTAGCTTTGGTGGAAGTTGAAATAAAAATTCTTTTCCAGAGCATTGTTGGATCTACTTGAAATAGAAAGTGGAAGGATTATACCTCTCGAATCTCTAGGAAAGCGAGACTGTAATGGAACAGATCTGTACCCCACGATACGTCCCACACTTTCAGATTTCATTGAGCAACAATTTGCTCCTCATGCATATTTTTACATATGCAGCTGTCATTAAACTTTAGCTTATCCAAAAAAAAATGTAGCTGACTCGCATTAGTTTATGAAGAGTAGTCAGGGAAGTTGTGTATATAAATTCGTTATATAGGTGTTGCCATTTTGCCTGCTTTTCCCCTCCATTTCTTACTACTGTTACAGAAACCTAAGACTCTGTTTGAATGAATACTCACTATCAGGTTTTCTTTGGGAGAATATCAAGCATTATAAGGTTCAAGAAAAGAGAATGTCCACATTATGTTTTTTTGGGTGGACTGTTGGTATTGTTTTCCTGTTTACAAGATGCAAAAATTGAAGTTTCTATGGAGCTCTTTTGTCTTCAACATGTCACTATAATTTTCTTTTACACTATTTTTATGTTTTTGATATTTAGTTTAGTTATCAACATCCCTTCTTAAGCGCGTACTCCTTTGTAGGTGTATCTCTATGGTGGGCAGGTGACGTCTTGGAAGAATGATCACAGAGAGTGAATTCGTTTCTTGTTAGTAGTAAGGTACTTTTCGTTGTTATCTTCTTGTGAAACCTATCCAATAGCTAGTCAGAAAATGAACTTCTGTTAAGCCTTATGTATTCTAACTGCTACTTTTCAAATACTTATGGATCGATTCCTAAGGCAAGGTTTTGGTTACGAAGGGAAAGTTATTTTAAGAATTCTGGATTGTATTGTTACATGGAAATTTATTCATTTTGCGTTGTGAGAGCTTAAAGAGTTTCCTACTGCTGTCCAGCTCTTCTTGTTTGTTATATGGTATCAAGAGCACATGGTTCGTTGAGTGTTTAAACGCTTAGTTGTTGTGTGGGTTGAACATGCTGAAAAGATAAAATTACTAGTTTACTACCGAGACCTAAAACAGTTGGGGGCCGCTTGGTTACGGGATAAGATTCAATTTAATATATTGAATAACTTGAAGAGCTCATGTATTAATTTTTATACCATGTTTGGTTACTAAATAGGATAAAAGTTATTCATGTATTAATTTTATACAATGTTTGGTTGGTAAGTTTTAAATGTTGTATAAAAGTTATTCATGTATTAATGTTATACAATATTTGGTTGTGTTTTTAGTAATTCCACATGATTAAAACTTACATAACTTATGACGAAACTTATATATAATTTTATGCGAGGTAGAAGATGGAATAAGTTATGGGTATTAAGTTAAGTACATGATTAAAATAATCAAATTACACATTTACCCCTATTTACTTTAAAATCTTTAATTTGATACTTTAAAAAAATTGTACTTTATTACGTGTAAATAGAATTAGTTATTACTTTTTTTTATTTGATGTATTTTTTTTATTTTTTGGGATAATATGAATGTTATATATATATATAAAACAAAGAAATGCAATCATTAAATTCAAATAATTATAAATTCATAATTTTTTAAAAATTCAATTATACAATAATTTTATAATTATAAAACAATAATAATATAAAATTCAACCTTTTAATTAATTAATTAAAATAATAAATTAAATATTCAATAATCAATAATTCATGTATTGTAATCTCTACATAACTAAACCCTACATAACTAATACATGCATAACTAAAACCTGCATAACTAATCCCTGCATAAAATAATATATAGATTCCCTCATAACAAATTCATGTATTACTAATATCTACATAACTCTAACCTGCAACCAAACGACCCCTTAGTAAATGCAGGAGAAAAAGGGTTTTCAAATCTGGAGACCTTGCTTCTACAACCTTAGTGCAAACATTAGCAAGTTTATTCTGTTTATACAAGTACTTTTCCCTCTGAATGGACAAGAGATTTTAATAGGGCATGTACGTTTAACAGATTAGGGAACATAAACAGTTGTCTATGTCTTGGAAAAATTTCTTACCTATTTTTTGCTACGTTACACGGTCCTCCAATGACTCTTTCCACAATCATGTCAATCCAGCACAAATTGGGTATGGGTGTGGAATATGCATCGGCTTTGGTCAATTCACCTAGGGTGCGTTGGCTCATGACTGCAACTTATGACCAAGAAGAATAGCTTAGTTGAAATTTTGGTTTTGGTTTCTTTGTTATCTTTTTCTCCAATTTATTAGGTTGTTTATAAATACATACGTATGGGTACACACGTAATCCTTGTTTCTTATATCTTTAAGGCTGTAAGCTTATGTAGCAGTGAGATCTGTTCATACGTGTTTGTGTATATATACACACATGTGACCAGTGGCGGAGCCACATAGACTAAAGGTGGTCGGTTGAACACCCTTTGTTGGAAAATTGTACTGCATGTATATAGGAAGTTATATTGCATATATAGGTCAAATATTACTTTCATACATCTATATTAAATCTCGAACATCCTTAGCGATATTTTTGGCTTTGCCAATTTTTGTGTGTGTATATATAATGTATGTATGTATCGTGTGTGTATCTATTCACACACACACACACGCACACACTATAATCTTGCTTTCATTTATCTTTAGGCTGGTAAGCTTAGGCAGCAGAGCTGCCAATATGTTGGTAAGCCTACAATGGATTGGATTAGCGTGTATTAGCCTTAGTTTATGACAAACTTAGGTTTCAACCCTGTAATAGAATGTAATGCAGTCGACCCTACCTAAGTAAAGTCACTGCTCCTTTGGGAATGAAAAAGTGGTACTCTATCACAACAAGACAAGTTAAGTTGATGAGCCACCGTTTGCCTGGGGAGGGGAGTTGTTTTCCTTAAGTGTGTTGTGTATAGATTCAGATAATACTGTATGAAAGTATGAGATACCCTTATGGAATACAAGTACCTGTTTATACTTGCTTTAGTTCATTGACTTTTCAGTTAATTACTTCTATATGCACTATACAGTTCTAACTCCTATCTTAGCACATGTACTCCTATTATGTTTGGATATTTAGCTGATGACAAATCTGACTTCTATATCTGCACCTATATTGCGTACCGCCACCTGTGTTCAATAGATTTGCTATTGCTGATATCAGTCGGATAATGGTGGACTTGTTTAAGGACATTTTGTTGAGTCAAATTTTCTTGATTTTTGAATGAGATGGGAGTTGTGTAGAGTTTGAATTCTCTTTTTTGTTTCGTTTGTATAACCCCTTTGGGAGTGGCATATCCTTGTGCTCCTTCCAGTACAAATTTTTCTGTTTATTTAACCAAAGTAGGGAAAAAGAAAACATAAATCTTTTTTTTTTGTGGATGAAATAAGAAGGATATCATTAACAAAGCATCAAGCAGATGCTCAGATTAGAAAACGTAAATCTTTGTTATTGAGAACAGTTTGAACTTTCTTTTCCCGATTATTTAATGCTGGCAATAGAATCATCGCCTGCAACAAAGTTCACCTGGTAAACTGTTATATAATTTTAGTTGTATATGAGCTTTCTTCATTGGTATAATTGGATGAACATGAGGATATAGTTTCATAATTGTATTACTTTCTAATCCACTACACCTTTGCAGGCCATTTTTAAGCCTCCAAAAGCAATACGTGGTGGTATTCCTATATGTTTCCCACAGGTATTTGATTTTGAAGCATCTTCATGGATTTTCTAGTGGTTTGCTCATTTTTTGGTAAAATATAAGCTGTTTTGTTGCAGTTTGCAAATCATGGCCCTCTTGAGTCGCATGGATTTGCCCGAAACAGGTTTTGGAGCATTGACAAGGATCCACCTCCATTTCCAGCAGCTACTTCTTCTAGGGCTTTTGTTGACTTGATCTTGAAACCTTCTGAGGAGGACTTGAAAATCTGGCCTCACAGGCATGAATACTGTCAATATATATATTAGTCTTTTATTAGGTTTTATTGTAGCTTTCTTCTTACATGGATCAGTAATCATTTTTAGTTTTGAGTTCCGGCTGCGGGTAGCTCTGAGTCCTGGTGGAGATTTGATGTTGACGTCTCGTATTAGAAACACCAATACTGACGGAAAGCCTTTCACATTTACATTTGCGTATCACACCTACTTCTCTGTTTCAGACATCAGGTATTGTTATCTATGTAGTTTATTCATTTTCTTCTTGTTTCCTCCAGAAGGAAGTTCTCTTTCAAATTCTGGAAAGTTCACAAACTTATTGCAGTTAAACTGAATGATATATTATGATGACGGCTAATGTTTCCTTTGTATTTCCAAGAAAACTCGTGCTTGGTAATGAAAAGATTCAGCCGTGAATACCTATGGTAATATTTTCACTAGGGAAAATATGAAATGGGGGACTTCCTAATTTGAGGTGTCTTTTTCTCTTTTACCTTCACTTATATTGGATTGAAAAAGGGGACAGAATATGTGAGTGAGTGACTCAGGTATATGTCTTTTGGCTTGTTATAATTATTATAACTTGCACTAATTCTAGGCGATGTCGGTAAATATAAACATTCTATCTTTTGAAGTAAATAAGGATTTTATTTATGTATACAGCGAATTAATGCAAGACTTAGAAAAAGGGTACCCCATATACAAAACATATTACTGCTGTAACAAACTACTCAGTTCTATCATACTTTCTTCCATATATTCATATGTCAAATTGCAGCTGAGAGCTAACTGACTTAAGCATCTATACTTCAGAATATATACAGGTGTAGTTTTACCCTCAATACACCTTTGGATCAACTCTCCTTATCACTAAACATACATTACTGATATTATGGGTTGATTGGTAGGGTGTATAAGAATAGTATGGAATAGCGTGTGTTAGTAATACTAGGATTAGTAATGTTGAGGTTAGTAATGCAGAGATTATTCCTTATCCACTGTTTGGCTTGGTGTATTAAGGGTAGTTCTAACTTTGACCATGCTTATCCATGTAGTAATAACTCTAGTATTGCTAATACCGTGGGTTGCTATGTATTAGTTACACACCCTATACTACTGAATAAGATGTATATCTAATACATGTTGAAAACACTACCAAACAAGGTATTAAATGATACCAAGGCTAATACATGCATTATTTTGTCTAATACATCCTACCAAACGACCCCTTAATACATTATACAACCCGATGCCTCCTCATGTAGAGGTTAGCAATCGCAAGGATTCCCACTTTATCGAGTGAGTCAAACTTGTCTCAGATCCCACATCTTACAATCTCCACTTTTACATGGAGCAAGTTCTCATTGACAAAGAGGTTGGAATTAATAAAGACCAAATCTTCTGCTCTTTGTGGTGTTATTTTGTTTCTTTTTCCTAATAGACAAAATCATATGTAGTCCAACTTCCATCATAGCATGATAGGCGACTTGAGTTGAACTAGAAGCTTAGGAACAAACTTTGGAGTGTTGGTGCATAGAGACTGTACATGGCCATCCACTCGTTTGATCCACCAGTGCTTTACTTACAATACAATCATACTTAAAGGAGCTCCCTTATTTGTTGAAAATTAGCACATTATATCACTAATTTGGTCTGTTAAGAGGTTCTTTAAATCATCTCTTAAAATGCATATGCTCCTCTCCTGTATCATCTTTTAGTTTTTCTAAAAGTGGAAAGTCCAACAAAAGACGAGATTGCTGGGATCTAATGGAGAAGCAAGAAGCTAAAAGCATGGTTCTTGGGACTAAGTGCACAACTTTTGATAATTACCAACATAGCTTTATTGGTAGAGATTTGAATAAACGTTTGAGTAAATATGATCACGGCAACTGATTACATGGGGATATGGTTTTAGGAATGAAGTCAGAAAGGGTATTCTAAATTTTCATTTAGCTTATGATTTTATTTTAGCTAGCACATATTCTAAGAAGAGAAGGCCCACTTGATAAAATTTGATATTGGAGATCACCATAGCCAAATAGACAAAAAGTATTTGCAGACTAGAAATAGGATTTGCTTATTAGAAGAAAAAGAAAGGCTTATTGCTTAAGAAGAAAACAAAGGAATAAGTAAATAAACAAGTAGTAGAAGAAGAGGCTTTACAAATTTGAAAAATAAGACAACTTCCATCTGGTTTCTCTTGCTATATCACAGCCTCCTTTTTAATGAGTAAGCATTAAAAGGCATTCACCTTTTTTTTTGGGGGTTATTTTTACATCTTTGTTTTGAGTAAAATTTACTCTTTTTCCATTTAAAGTGAGACTCAAAGAAGCAGTTGGTTCTTATTGAGATCACTCTCACGTTATTCTTTACGTATGAACGCACACTTCTATGAAGCGCTTCACATCACCCATGAAGCAATCATCCCTTGTTTTGTATTGCTCAATCTGTTTAAGCTATGAATCAACGGTTTTTAATATCACTGCTGTCTATATCTCTACACATCAATTACCGGTCATGTGCCTCCTCCAAACCAAGTTCAAGAAGCAAGTAAGTTCCTGTCCTTTAATGGTGAGTCCATTGACTCATATCAAACCACTGAAGTATCTATTATTCACCTTACACAAGCATTTTGGAATATAACATGTTTGGTGGAAAATATTGTTTTCAATTTATTAGATGCTCTTGGCTAGACTTGTAGGTTTGTCATTCTTGATTATTGATGTCCTCCTAGGTAGTGCTATAAAAGTTGTTCTGAAGCTCTTCTAATATTCCCAATGTGAGGTTCAGGAATGTGAAAGCGAGACTTGATTATTATTTTAAGATATGCTTTAGCATTGTTTCTAGAATTTATGTCTTAGTAAACTTTTAGAAGACCTAAATTTGGTTGCCTCTTTGTAGAGATTCATGTTTGAATTCTCTGTTTATGTAAGAAGTTTGTACAGGATATTTTTTCCGATCACGTGAATAGACCTACATATCTTAAAGAGCATAGAGCTCGGCGGAAAAAGGAAGAATGTTCACCTCTACTTGCCCTTGTTTTATCTCAACTTCCATCTGGTTTCTCTTGCTATATCCAGCCTCCGTTTTAATGAGTAAGCATAAAAATGAACAACACAAATTCATATCCTTTTTCTCTCATCTTTTCCTCTTCTTTTTTTTTTTGTTTTTTATTGTTTATTTAATTAATTATCTATCCTCTGAAGTATGGGAGGTCTAAGCACTTCTAGAACTAGTGAAGCTCCATTAAGTTTTGTTAAAGTGAAGAGGAAGTCTGACTACTGCTCCAAGTCTATTGACCTCCTAGTTAAATAATTGTTAGAAAGTCCCGTATCGGCTATAGTGGGATGGGTGGGTCCCTTATATGGTTTTGTGCAATCCTTACCTCAAAGCAAGTTTTTGGGGTTGAGTCAGGCCCAAGGTCCATTATCTAACATGGTGTTGGAGCAGGTAGAGGTCCCAAGTTCGAGTCTCACCATCAGCCATTATCAAAATGAATGTCCGTTTGCTTGACTCATATATAGAATCAAGCCCGCATGTGAGGGACGTGTTAAAAACATAAGTAAATAAAAGTTGCTCTCTCTAATAGCTTAAATAAAAACATTTCTGAAAACGTGGTGTCCCGGAGTTGATCTTTGAACTGTTCATATCATTTCTCCTTTTCTCTTTTACAGTGAAGTCCGTGTTGAGGGCCTTGAGACACTTGATTATCTTGAGAATAAGGAGAGATTCACTGAGCAAGGCGATGCAATTACTTTTGAGTCTGAAGTAAGCATCTTATCAGCTGATGCTTCAACTATTTCCTTTTATTGCTTTAGCACAAATGGTTAGTCTTGTGATGTTTGTGCCATGTTCTTCTTTAGGTGGATAAAATATATCTGAGTACCCCCACAAAAATTGCGATTCTGGATCATGAAAAGAAACGAACATTTGTTATTCGTAAGGATGGGTTACCGGATGCAGGTAATTGACAATCTTTGTGGTGTTCCTGCCGGTAATGAGTTTCATTTATCTGAAGAGTAAATTGGTTTACTGATTGCATTTTTCATGGTTGCAACAAGAGAAAAGTCATTCTGTTATCCTGCTTATGGTTTAGGAAACTTGCTTATCTAGGAGCTCATTTTCACCCATGCCAGTCTTAGTGGATGAATCACTATTTTGTGCTTCACATGAATAAGAGCTTGATCTGCTAGATTTTTTTTTTTCCTCCAATGCCACTCTTCAATATATCTTGAATAAATTGTTCAGGGATGTAGCAACTTGATATTTGTAGAATGGATGGGTGGAGTATCTATCAGCAACAATAAACTGTTGATGGTAGTTGTTTGGTTTTTTAAATGGAAAGTGGCTTTTTCTGTAATTTCTTTTTCCCAGTTGTGTGGAACCCTTGGGACAAGAAGGCAAAGGCCATGGCTGATTTTGGAGATGAAGAGTACAAGCACATGCTGTGTGTTGAGGCTGCTGCAGTGGAAAAATCTATCACTTTGAAGCCAGGTGAAGAGTGGAGAGGAAGACAGGAACTTTCTGCTGTTCCTTCAAGTTATTGCAGTGGCCAGCTTGACCCAAAGAGAGTTCTCCTTGGAAGCTGAGAAAAGCTTTTTGCTGGTTTACATTGTGTACAGGTATGTATGTTACTGATTCAATACATAGTCGCTAGTGCTCAGCAATTCAGTAACTACTAGGGGAGCTTCTGAAGTAAAGTACATAAATCACAAAAAACTTATAAAAAGCCATTTAGCAGATCAAAGTATGAAAATGGACCTTTTTCTTTGGTTTGGGTTTGAGTTGGGAGGGGGCGCTAAGAGGGACACCCATTGCTTGTGGGGTGTTGGGGTGGAGGTGTAGGAAGAGGAGTGGGTTAGCTGATTTTGAGGGTCTCAATATAAAGTTAATTTTGGTGAGGGAACTTGTATTGGAAGTGCAATACAACTGTGTCAGACACGTCTTTGTTGATGAGTGATTGTTGTTAACAGAAAGGTCAAAGGGAAACAATCCTACAGAATAGTAGTATGCCTTTTGATGATCTGTATCAATATCTTGTAAATTGCCTGTAAGCTCTTGTATTTTTTTTATCTGTCTGTCGTGGTCAATCGCTTCCCATACCTTTATCATAGCTGTTCATTTAGTTATGAGGTTCGCAGTAATTGAGGGATATTATCACAGTGTCATTCCCAATTAACAAGTTGTATCGTTACCTCAGTTTCTTTGGTGGTTGTAAATTGAGCAGGCTGTATTATCTTCCAGTTCCAGTTCTTTATAGTTTAATTTTATCCTTTAGTGTTTTCCTACTTTTTCCAGTCCTTGAGGTTTATTACTTCTTTGCTCCTGCAGGTGCTTTGTTGCAATTTATGGTTGGAGTGCAACAGTGACCTCTGCTAAAGACCCTTTACTCTTCTTTTTTACATTTTCCTATACCTTGGGTTGGAAGGTGAACTTCTTGAGTAGCCAAGTTGTTGAATAATACTTCGCTTAATGGTCAAATATTTTGGTATGATCTCAGTTTAAGGAAGACGCAAGGTCTAAGACTGTCAAAAGAATTATAACTGTTCTCATAAACAAGTATACTATGAGTCTTCTGCTACACTAGTATACTGTGGGTCAAAACGCCTTTTTTTTGGGCACTTGAGGCTCCGCAGAAGTTGATCTAAGTTCTGAAAATGCATAAAAATGTATATAGAACGCTTTTATGTTTCCTATATTTGTTGACTTATCCCTACTTTGTTTGGATCTTATGTGGTTGTACTTTAATTTGATTGTACCTTGCGAATGAATGGTGGTGGACCGAGTAGTGACAGCAGGATCAGTCATCTTTGGTGTCTAGATTATCTAGTGACCTGAACTAGCATATCTTGGCATCAGTTGGTTTTGCGAAAATCTGGTGCACTTGGCACCTCAATGCGTTGCACACAAGTGATTGTTGAAGAGCATAATACATTTTTTTCATTTTAGATAATAGTGATGTTCAGATCATCTTGTGCGCTAGATTATTTTTAAGGGTACTTTCGACCTCTCACCAACACTGTATGAGGGTGGCTTTGTCCTCTAAGGCTAGATATGAAGAAGTCACTCGGTGTTTATTGTTGTTAATAGGATTTGAACCTTTAGTATTTTATGGTTTTTCACTCATTTCACTGACTATTAGCCTTTATGCCAAGTGAATACGTCTCTAGTTGCCTGGAATTAAGGTAGATGGACAACATAGGTACCTGCGTTACTTGAGTCGAGGTTCTTTTGGAAATAATGTCTCTATTAGGGATAAGGTTTGTATACACTCTGCTTTTTTTTGGATCTCACCTGTGGGAATTATAGTATGTTGTTGGATAACATGGACGGCCCCAGTGCTTCGAGTTGAGTACTTGGTCTCAAGTTTGATATAACATGTCAGATTCTTCTTTTTGCCCTCTTCTTTTCATCTTTTCCGTTAGATTCATCTGCCGCCTTCTCTTCAGTTCTGTTCATCATATTTATGTCTTTTATTTGGTATAACCGGTGGTTGATGTGGAAACCCCAAGAATTTTTTTAAAATATGTGCATCACCTAGTAAGAAGCAATAAAAATGTTGGCACTTGTCTTGTGAGGCATTTTTTATTGAGATAAACGAAATTTTGTGGTCCCCACACTTTTTTTCATCGTTTTTTCCTTCACTTCACATCAAAAGAAAATGGCAGGAGTATAGTTTGCTTCATCATCCATTTTCTTAGAAATGCCACAACAATATCTAAGAAGGGCTTATCACTTATACACACCAGGCCTTAGAGGAACACGTTGGAGCAACTTTGCAACTATAGCTTTTCAGTCCACTAGTCTAGGAGTAGAGAATGCAGAAAATTCATCTCTGCATTCTCTCGTCTCTTTCTATTTCTGAAACCAAGAACTCTATAAACAAAGTTTGCTACCCCTCAGTGAAGAAGAGAATGAAGAAATATTCCTCTCTATTTCATAGGGATGTCGAGCGGTGTGGTTCCGAATCAAACTCTGAGAAGATTTCAACCTGCTTCATTCCACATATAACCTATTTGTTATTTTTAACGTACACCACTCC
>JACEIK010009548.1:0-50428 GCA_018107945.1 Datura stramonium | reverse complement strand
TACAATTTACATGAGAATGTACAAACATTGTTGGATAAACAAGGCAAAAACGATGCATTTGAGTATCACTTGGGCATATAAATATGCCCCAGATCATAGGGCTTAGTTTAGCTAGCTAGTTAGTAGTCTTATCGGGTATAGTATGAATATGAGTTCCGGCTTTCCTTATGTTATGACTAGACAACATGGTGGTCTTGTCAGCCCGCAAGATACCTTTATTGTCATGTTGTTGGGTTAGCTATTTTCTTTTACAGGTTTGTACGTGGCCTTGTCAGCCCGAGACTGTGTTTATAGCCGAGATATTGTTGTTTATTTTCTTGATTTTGAGTTTCTAGCAGGCACTAGAGGTGCATATGCCCAACCAGGTCACCTAGGTCCAAGTGTGACATTAGGTGCCAGTCATGCCTCCCAAGGTGGGGTATGACAAACTTGGTATCGGAGCAACATCATTTCCTATGGAGTTTGCAAGCTGTGTCGAGTAGATTCTTGTCTATGGGTGTGTTTTGCACCACATTCTATAGGGAGGAGGCTACGAGGCATGATAGCATGGTTACCCTTCTTTCTTCTCCAGTCGTCATATAGAGCTATGCCGTATAGGGTTGAGTCCCTAAGCTTACGTTATTCTGCTTATCTATAGAGAAGATATCTGACATACGACAGACTACAGCTGGTCAGGAATCAGATGCTGCGGCAGGAGAGGGCACTAGCAGAGTGCCACTGTCACAGCTGGCCGGTTTGAGGGCGAGAGGGAGATATCATCTCAATCTCCCTGGCGTTCTCCGTCACATTAGGAGTCCCCTAGGGAAGCAAATATGTCAGCACCACCCCCAACAGTCCCTATACCGTCTAATCAAAAGGTTAAGAGCGTTGTTTATATGTTGGCTCAGATGATGGCCGCTCAGCGCCAAGCAGTAGCACCAGTTGTCGCTGAATCTACTGGAGGGACCAAAATTTATAGGGTTTGGGAGTTTCTTGCCCTGAGTCCTCTGTAGTTTACGTGGATAGACCACGAAGAGGACCCTCAAGACTATCTAGATCAGTTGTAGATGATATTAGGGTGCTCGTAGAGTCAATTGAGTTGACAGTATTCTGGCTACAAGAAATAGCGGTGTTATGGTATGAGAGTTTGGGAGAGGTCCCGAGGTAGAGACGTACCCCCTCTGACTTGGTTTAGTTTTTCAGAGGACTTCATAAATCACTATTTTCCTTGAGAAATTCGACAGGTCCAGGTGGATCAATTCCTACTCCTGGAGCAAGGTATGATGAGTGTTTGAGAGTATGTAATGAGGTTTGACTCTTTGGCCAAATATGCGCCAGCATTTGTAGATACCATTCCAGCTAGGGTTCACCAGTTCATCATAGGGCTTCTTCCAGAATATGTGGAAACTTGTGTTATAGATACCTTATGGGAGGATATGGACATTGTGCAGATTCAGGCTTTTGCTCAAAACATTGAAGGGATTAGGCGGTGTCAGCATGAGGTAGAAAGAGCAAATCAGGAGCAATGCCGGAGGGCCAGACCCACCGATATAAAGACAGAATTTCAGGGCAAACCCAGGTCGCGAATATTAGGTAGGCCACCCAGACCTCTACCTCAGTAGCATCAGGGTAGTAGATTAGATCATCACAGATAGTCAGGTCCCGACGAGAGCCTGCAAACATCAGGTTGCCAGCAGCAGAAGGGATTAGATCAAAGCAGGCCCACTATACCGTGTTGTAGCATTTGCAGTTGACGACATTTTGGAGGTGTAGATATGTATCTAATTCTTTTTATACTTGTGGGAAAGAGGGTCATATGATGAGGGATTATTTGGCCAAAGATTACGGTGACGGGGACTAGAAAAATAGGTCCTCAGCAGGATCACATGTTCTAGCACCTTTGGCAGGGTGCAGACCCTTAGCTCCAGCAAGCAGAGGCAGAGGTAGATTAAGGGAATCCAGTTCTAGCAATGGTTCGGATGGCACTTCTGCCTTACCAGGGTGGCAGGAGTCAGAGTCATCACCAGATGTTGTGACAGGTATGCCGGATGTTTGCTCTCACCATGTTTATGCTTTAATAGATCTAGGTTTTACTTTATCTTATGTTACTTTATTAGTGGCATGGATGTTTGGTATAATGCCAGAATTTCTCCAGCGGCCATTCTCATTGTCTACACCCGTCGGTGACTCTATTATTTCTAGAAGAATTTATAGGGGTTGTACAATAGAGATTGTTAGTCGCCAGACCTTAGCTAATTTAGTGGAGCTAGAAATGGTTGATTTTGATGTAATTATCGGTATGCATTAGCTAGCTCCATGTTATGCCAATGTGTAGTGTTGGACTAGGACCGTTGTAATATTTCGAAAGCCCAAAGATCATACTCGGGAGTTGAGATGGAGAAAACTGGAAATCTGGCACCAGGTCACAGAACGACTCGTTCTGTGACCCGTGGGGTAGACCACGAGTCATGAAGAGACTCATGGTGAGGTGCAGGACTTGAGTTGAGATTTTGGATTTTGAAGTTCCCACGGACCTGACCACGAGTCATGGTTATTCCCCACGACTCATTGAGTCAGTCGTGGTCAAGGGCTATGGGAAGGAGAAGAAAAACTTGACAGTGTACCTTACAGTTGGTCACCACGAGTCGTGGTCACACACCAAAATTCGTGGGATGAGTCGTGGTCAGATGGTTGCTGAAGCTTTGAGATTCTGGATAGTGCACACGACGACTGATGCCACGAATCGTGGTCTTGGGTAACAATCCATCCAGTCCCTCATTAGGACTAGCAGTCAGTTATATTTTGCGAATTTAGTAAGGGCTTTCTGTAATTCCTAAGATCCTAAGACCTAAACTACATCATTTTAAGCTATGAATGATGAGTTATAAGAAGGGTAAGTTCATTTTAGGTCATTCTTACTCATGCATGCAAAGTTAGAGAGCTAGAGAGGTGATCAAGTTCATTTTCCTTTAAGTTTTCTTCAATTCTTCATTGGGAAAACAAGGAGTGGTAAAATCAGTCCTTCCCCAGGTATGTAGGGTTATGAATGGGTGAATTCGTTCACACCCATGCCCAATCTCTCTAAATCATGAATATTCATATGTTAATTCTATGGGGTTTTAACCCAATGTGTGAAATCCCTAATTTCCTACATGGGTATGATTTAAAGATGTTTCTAGTAGTGAATTATGATTCATGGGCAAGTTTTATATTGTTTTCAATTAAAATCATGTTTCAAGATTTTTAAATTAAAATGACCATTTATGAGTAGTTCATGAAAGTTGAGATTTATGATGAATGTTCAAGTATGATGAGATATTATTGATGAAAAGCATGTTTTCAAGTTACCCATGTTTATGATCATATTTTCAAGAGATTTACGTTTTTTTCAAGCATGTTAAAGTATCGGGCAATTCCCATATGTTTAAGTATGTTTAAGTATTATTTTACGAATTAAGCACATGGTTTTGGAGCGAAGACTCCCAATTATATTCATCTTGTGCTATGGATTGAGCGAGATCTCATATATGATTTCAGATTTGATATGTATTTGGTTATTTAGCTTCATTAATAGACGATGATGAGCTTCATTGAAAAGAGATGAGAGCATAGCATGTTTTTGGGAGTAGTTTCTAGCACCTAGTATTCTAAGGGTCGATCACCCTATGCCTCAAAACTAGGGTTAGCCGATTTCATTCGGGTCTCTCTCCTAGCAGCAGAAGTGTGATTCTTCATCTATCGGGAACGTTATTTCATTTATTTCAGTTTCCTTTATTATTATTTCAGTTAGAATTAAAGTTAGCTTGGGGCTTGTCCCAGCAACTCCTCAATTAGATGGCTTTCAGACACAAACACGGTTTCAGTTTATTGTGATTGCTCAGATGTTTTAAGCTATGTTATTCAGAATTTCTTTCATGAATGTCTTACGTCATTATTTTAAGGCTTCCACTATTATGTTTACTCTGAATTCTAGTGTATCATAGACCAAGGGTTGACTTAGGGTTACTTGTGACTCCAAGTACCGTGTTTCATCCAGGGTATAGACTCGGGGTATGAAAATAACCTAAAAAGTATTTATACAAATAATTGGATTCTACTCTTAAGTAAAACAGGAAAACTACCAAAAATTGTTGCCGCCTTCACCTACGACCCGTAACATCATTGTACGGGTCGTACCTTGACTCGTACATTAACTGGCTTCTGCTAAATCTAGCTAAGTGTTAAGACATGGTACGACTCGTACCAAGAACCTACGAGTCATACAATCTTCTTGTGGCTTGATCTTGCAATTGCTGGCTTCTTCCATTAACTTCCATAAATGGCATGGTATGACTCGTACCTTCATTCCACGATTCGTGATTTGTTCTCGTACATTGAGTTCTTCCAATCATCTATTCTTCTGGTCTTTATCACAGTTCATTTGTACGGGTCATAGGTAGGTCTCATGACTCGTGATTGCCACTCGTACCAGGATACTTGACATGTGCAATTTCTTCTAGAACTTTCTAAGACTACGACTTATACCAAGATGGTACGACTCGTACCATGAGTCGTAACTTTCCTTTACTTCACAATTTTCTCCTGGACCTTTCCACGATTCTTCCTACGGCTCGTACTGAGATTCGTACTAAGCCTCTTTTCTATAGTTTCTCCATCTTTTGCACGATTCAGCTCCAACATCCATTTTTTCTGAAAATAAAGTAAAAGTACCTCATATCCATATAAACACACCAAAGTCCATGTTATTTTCCAATTTTAAGCGTCGAAAGTGTTGTAAACTCACAACACATCAACACCCTCAACTTAAGACTTTTGCATGTCCTCAGGAGAAGAAAACAAAAACTAAAAACAACGCTTAACTAGAAAGTAAACCTAGAATACATACAGCCAACACAACAAAATTTGCACTATGAACCACACCCAACTATTGACCCTTTTTATATTCAAACTACATTAGCTATGCACACATGTAACCACAATCAATGACACACAGGGATCAAGATATGGTATCCAACTATCAACAGAGAATTCAACTATCACCAATGTTATTCACACAGATAACTGGTAAAATGCAACACAAATCAAGTACCCTCACAACAAAAGAAGTCGCCAACACTCACAAATATATAATATAATGAACTTGGGACTAAACAAATGGGACTCTCACTCTCCAAAGAAGTTCCAAATACTGCACATCGGATACCATAGGCTTGCCCTTATTTTCTCCACTTCGGCTCTTTGGACAGCTAACTTAGGATCACTATAGGACTTTGTTCGTCTTGTAGTGTAGTGTTTGGACTGAGTATGGTAAATATGGAATTTTAGTGACTAAACCCTCCTTGGCACTACATACTTGTGACGCCACCTTACACTTTTCACCCCATTTTAAAAAAAAATTATCAAATTTTTTCTCCCTTTTGTCCATTTACATGAAATATATAGGTGTGGTGTGTTTTTCTTCTTTTCTTGTCACACCACACCTCATTTTAAACTTTTTTTCTTTTTTTTCCTTTTTCACCTCCCCACAATCTATGCACCCCTACTGTAGGCACCCTCAACTTAGGCATTTTGCTTGGGTTGATGTTCACAATGTCCAAGGAGAGATCAGGGCCAAAATAGGTTCATTATAAAAAATGGGTAGGTTAATCGGTTAATCAAATAAAAATGGCTAATATAAGGCTCAAAATTGGGATCAAGGGATTCATCATCATTTGATAGGGTCATTTAGGCTAAAGTGACTCATCAATCAATAACATCCTATGATCATCTCTTAACCAACTATCCTAAAGCCTATGCAAAGACCAACCGGGCAAGTTCTAGATCCTAAATGCAATATTGAACTAGGTATATAACCTTACTCACCTCTGGTACCGATTTGCATTGAATCTACCTATCCAGCTCATGCAGGGATAAACTACAACTACTCATTCTCATAATTTAAATTCCATACAAAGATCCACAAAAGTCATGCAATTGCAATTAATTACACAACTAATAACAAAAAATTTCAACAGGGTAATTTTTTTTCAAAACCATCAAACTAGTGCATTTATTGGCTGCAAAGAAATTTTAAGATACTTCTAATTAAACAAAAAAATCTTGCTGTCCGAGGAAAAAACACGGGAAAAAATCCTCAGACAAATCAAAAATCCCAAAAATACAAATACACCCCCACCTATTTTTGAAAAACATGCTTCGTCCCCGAAGCATAAAATATATAAGCATAAGGGAAAGAGACATACTTGTGGCTACTCAAACTTCACCTTCCATGGGTTTCCTACCATGCATCGCCTGATTTAATGTCGCGGCACGATGTAACTTCCTTGATCATTCAAGCATCATCAAGGTACACCGACTCAATCCCTCTTATCTCTTCAGTGTCTCCCAAATACAAATTTATCCTTTGCCCATTAACCTTGAACCTCTTACCATATTTAGTTTCAAGCTCTATTTCACCATATGGAGACATATTCTCCACTCTATACAGTCCCATCCACCTAGATTTTAATTTACCGGGGTGCAGACGGAGCCTTTAATTAAACAGCAGGACTAAATCACTAGTGTTGAACTCCCTCTTTGCAATCTTATAGTCATGATAGATCTTCATTCTATCTATATAAATGGCCACTCTCTCATAAGCTCGCAGTCAAAACTCATCTAACTCATTGAACTGGTCTAGTCTCAACTTTTTTGCTTCATTTCAATCTAAGTTCAGCTTTTTCAGAGCCCATAATGCCTTACGCTCCAACTCTACCAACAAATGACATGACTTTCCATAGATTAACTAATATGGAGATGAGCCGATGGGGGTCTTCTAAGCTGTTCGATATGCCCACAATGTATCATCGAGCTTCCTAGACCAATCTATCTGATTGGTATTTACCTTTTTGGCCAGAATAGTCTTTATCTCCCTGTTAAACACTTCTACCTACCCACTATATTGAGGATGGTAAAGTGTTTCCACGTTATGCTTCACACCGTATTTCTCCAGCAGAGTTATAATGAGACGATTACAAAAATGTGATCAACCATCACTAATGATTGCTCTGGGAGTACAAAGCCTAGCAAATATGTGCTTCTGTAGAAATTTTGTGACACTTTTTCCTTCATTGTTAAGAAGTGCAATAGCCTCCACCCATTTGGAGCATAGTCCATAGCCACCAAGATTTATTTCATCCCATATGAGCTAACAAATAGGCCCATGAAGTCAATACCCCATACATCGAATAACTCTACTTCCAGGATAGGGGTTAATGGTAGCTCATGCTTATGAGTAATGCCACCTTGCCTTTGGCACTGATCATATGACTTGGCACAATCGTAAGCATCTTGGTGGATTACCTGTAGTGTAAAATTTTATGCGCAGTTCAGATACCACTATGATAACCCCGAACTGGGGACGAGTGCAAGCCTCCAAAATTCTTAACATCTCTACCTTTGTCATACACCTCATAATCAACCCATCTACACAAATACGGAATAAATATGGTTCATCCCAATAGTATTTCCGAGCATCAAACAAGAACTTCTTCCTTTGCTAAGTGTCATACCTGCTGGAATCATGTCGCTAACCAAATAATTTGCATAGTCACCGAACCACGAGATCAAGTCTTGAGATGTAGCCAATACCTGTTGATGAGCCCGCAAGTGTATGGGTTGTACAAGTAATATAGTGGCCCTTTTTAAGAACCGGAATGTCGAACCTACAGGGACTGGACTACAGGGTAAAACTACAGGGTAAAACTGAGTGTTAATTTACTGTAACTTTAATAATGAAGACAACAGTGTAAAGAAAAGTTTTTATATTTTGTAAACTATTTTTATACTAAAGTGGAATAATTATACAAGTGAGTCTGAACGATGAATGTGAGCATGCTGAGGCTAAAACGAACATGAAAGAAATTTTAAATATCGATATACATGGTTCATCTTTTCTCCGGTTGCTAGTCGGAACTTATGCCTATGGATTAAGTATTTAACCCAACTTAAGAATCATGAACCTTCCACCTACATTTCGTGATAAGAAGAAATTCATGTTCTAGCCATACAAAACCGGATTCCACACTTGACTACGACTTTTAGGTATATTTCTATCCTGAAGGTAAATCAATTCCTCAATTTTCCCAAACTAAGAAAAGATCATATCCTATTAATTCACAACTTTCCGGTTTCTTGCGCTCGGGTGAAACCGGACTTTTTGGATTTACATTAACATTGGCCAGATATTAATGCAGGAAGAACAAGAATTAAATAGAACAACCATAGAAGAAAAGATGAAACAACCAAATAATCAACAATTGGCATTTCAATACCATAGTTCATAACCTCAGCAAAAAGAGAAATTAGCCACTCATTTGTGGATTGAACATCATTAAATGAGTGTAAATCATGCAAACAATTGAAAGAAAGAAGAAAGGGATAGAGAAAACCCTAAGAATTTTCGTCCTCTCAACCGCCTGTAAACCCACGTTGCTCCACCAAGTCAGAATAATTAAAAATGAACCTAAGTGTTCTATTTATACTAGGAAGAATTTTTCCCGGAATAACAAGCAACGTGTCACGGAGTGTATCGCGGAGCACTGCCGCTGTGACACGGTGCAAATGCGGGAGGCTTTCAGGTACATGCTCCCAACGTGGCACGACATGCCCGGAGCATGCCCACTGTGCCACGGTGCAAACGCACCTTCACCAAATATCAAGATCTGGGAAATTAATTCCAACGTGCCACGGCTCGATCGCGGATCTTCCTGGAATTTCTTGAATTTATATCTCCCAAACAGAATGCATACCGCGATGGCAGCGTGTCACGGCTCCATCGCGGAGCCCTTAAATTCCTAGCTTCTCCACCGCTCACCTTGCTCGCTCCCGAGTCCATCTCCGATTCCTCCCAACATGCAACTTAACTCCATAAAAAGTATGTTTTTCCTGCAAAACAACGCTAATCATGTTGGCTAGTATAAATTCACACTTCCCTACAATTTACATGAGAATGTACACACACATTGTTGGATAAACAAGGCAAAAGCGATGCATCTGAGTATCACTGCATATAAATATGCCCCAAATACCTACCCCACACTTAAAATCTTGTTCGCCCTAAACAATACTCCTACACCTCATGAAATTGATATCCCATCATGGCTACTTTGATCGACAATCTGAGCTATTATTATACCGATTATTTTCTACAACAAATCATCAAGAAAAACATGCATAGTATCATCATTACAATGACATTTAACAAATCAAGACCTCCTAAACTCAAGAATCGACTCTCGATATTGGCAAACTCATGCAAATTAGCTGACCAAGATATCTCGACACGAATTTCATTCTTTCGTCAAGCACATGCGCCCTCACATCACAAGAGAATTTCTTTTGAATCACATGAACTCTAAAGCATTTCATGCAGGGGCATGTACCCACAATTTCACTCTCTCTCCCAAAAGAATTCACATGCATCGTGTCATGACTCATAGGCTTGCCTCTAGTGTATTACTCCACTAATGCAAGGACGCGTGGTGTAAGATCACGTAGGACTTAACGGGTTGTAATGTCAGCTATGGAACTAGTATATACTGGGCTAACCAATAATAGCAACTAGCATCCTTAAGAGCTTTTTCAATACATCCCATCACATTCTGGACATAATTTCTTCCTTCCTCCTCCCCTTTCTTGAAGTCTTTCTTTATTTTTGTCGCCCACTTCTTTAACACACCAGACTAAACAAAAAGATAAGTTATATAACTTTATTTCCTTTAAATCTGGCAAGTACACCTTTGACTCTTTTTCTTTCTTTTCATCACTTTTCTTTTTCCTCTTTCTTTCTTTCATCGTTTCACTCCTTTTACACTGTGGGAAAATTATATATTTTCTGAGCGCTTAAGAGCTTTGGATTAGTTTACGGACACGAAAGAAGGGGTTAAACTTGGTTTACACTTTTTGACAAAAGAAAAAAAAATGCTAACGCCTACCGGCTAACTAGGATTTGACGTTCAGGTGGGTATGACAAGAAGAAAAAAACTTTAGGCTCAACAAAGAAGCGCCTACATCCTCTCTACACTACACTTCCTTCATTTCATTTCGTACACACAACAGGCAAGTTCTAGACACTTCACAATAGCATGGAATAAATCCAAACTCACTATACACTCAATGCCATGCTCAACTCACATCTTCACAGACTCCTCTTTAATGCCTAATTACAAGAATTCAAAATTAAGCCTCAATCACACCGAATCGAATTCTATGGCCTAAGTGTCTCACATATGTACAAAAATTTGCATGTTTTCTAACGAATCATCTTTTTGCAGTAAATATTATGTACAACACGCAACCAAGATTTCATAGCCATAGAGTAGCAAACATGCATGGGATACAAGCAACTAACACACCAAAATTTAAAATAAACTACTCCTATCGACCGCATTTCCCTTAAGACGGTCGTCATCCATCCATCATAGGGAACGGTCACTATTCACGACTTCAGTTCAATGGGGACTCTTCTCGGCAAAAGAACCGAAACAAACTCGAGAAAACCCAATAATAAAAATAGTTAACGAATTTTTTAAAAATATCGATTATTTCGACAAAACTATTTACACACCGGCTAACAAAGCATTCAACAGCACACACAGCTTCACAAAAAGAAATATTTAAATACGAAACATACACACAAAAACAAGGTCACAATATTTTCAAACACAGCAACAGAACATGCGATTATATACAAAATAAGACAAAAATCAGCACCACCTAACTACTCCCCACCCCACACTTAAAATCGAACACCGTCCCCAGTGTTCATACAATCACAAAACAGAAAGGTGGGTGGTGAAACTCCCTGATCAATCAAAGTAATTCACTTCTTCATCAGGTGCTGCCATGCCTCGTCCCCCATGTCTGAATTTCCCCCGCCATCCTCCTCCGGAGTCAACATCGGAATCCTCACGACGTGTCTCCCCCGTCAGTGGGGACATCATCATCCACAGGCTCCACAAAAGCTGGGCCCACCCGATATAGTGCCCTGGCGTTTTCGCCAAAGGGGTAATCTAAGTCGAGCTGCCACAGCTCATCCTCCGTTGCCGGTCTCCCTGCCTATGCGTAGTTGGAGCATCTGCATCCCAAACATGCGGGCCATATATTGTCATCCTCGGCATGTCGCCGCTAATGTGAGAACTGGCCCGTGAGTGGTGTCAGGTGCCTTAGTCTTTGTGACATCTATGGCACGCCGCTCCATCTGCGGAATGTAATCTAGGGCCTCTTCCTCTACTTCTAGGCCCTCAGGAACTTGGTCAGCAAACTGCCAAACTCGTACCTGTGCCTCTTGATGCAACCGGTTTTCATGGCGGAGGTGACGCCTTTACATTTATCTCCATCCCTTTCATCAGGGCATACACTAGGCACACGATCCCGGGTCACATCCGTCATGTGCAACCCCCGGAATCAAACAGGAGTACAATTTCAGCCATATCCCGGCTTCCTCACTATCCGTGGAGTAGGGCAATGTCCATGGTAGCCCCTCTCCTTATGCCTGCTCCAGCGTGCTTGACCGGCTCCACACAATGCGTCTGATATCCGCAGCTAAGGTGGAGCATATTCAGTTACCGAGTACGTGGGCATTTCAGTGTTCTCGCGTCCTAGTATGGCGTTGAGGTGGTGAGGCTCGCGGACAATCTGGCCCCTTATCTTGATGGTGTGACTACGGAGCGTCGGGATGTTCTAATTGGCATAGAACTCCTGAATCAAGTGCAGATTGCACTCCTTGGGCTCGTCAAAATGAAGCGCATCCCGGCAGTGTCAATTCGGTGTACCATGGGGAACTCTGTGCCAATGGGTCCTTGCAATATGCTCCTGTGGGAAGTATTTGTTCTTCCTTGTGCTTCTGTGTACCACTTCTTCCCTTCCTCTGTCACCCATCTGTTCCGTATTGGCAGGCTAGCCGCGTGGAACCGCTGGAAGGCCTGACCGTTGTTCCGCTGGTTCAGTTTTCCTGGCGCCTGATGTAGATGCGTCTTTTCCCTTGTCTCGCCTAAGGCTATTGTTCCTGTCAAAGAGCAAGATGTCCTAATGTCAAATAATTAGATTGTTTGACGGTTGGGTTAGGGGCGCTGCCACCCCAATACTGGTTTCAGCCTCACCCAGTATTACGGCAAGAACATCTTTATTTCTAATTTACAAAAACAAGAAAAGCCCAATACAACTAAACACAAACAATATTGCCTTGTGCATTCCAACATGACGGTATAATGCAACTGTACTACTCAGACTTCTACGCCTTACTCCCACAATATTACTGACGATCACAATTTCACAGAGCACTTGCAATGAAAGAAAAAAAAAGAAAACAACAACTATGCAATTATACAAACCTATGCTATCTACCCGTTTCTTGCATACTACCATTTCACCCCCGAAAATCCATCGGTTTTTTTTTCTTTCGCATATTAGACAGATAATGCAATCAACTCATTTCACCCACATATACACAACCACAAGAAATCACAATTTACAAGCTTTCCCATTTTCATGTACAATTCCAAACCCTAGCTATAATTCTTCACAAATTCGATCAAGCACATGTTTTTTATCAATTCATACCATTACAAGGATATTACGAACATAATTAACAATACTTGAATTAATTCAAGTTCAATTTCTAGCTAGGCTAAGGTTTACCTAAAGTCATGCTAAAAATCGAAAGAAATTCGACTAAAATTGAAAGTAGAAGTGATGAACGTACCTTTTAATTGACGAACGAAGAAAACTTAACGAAATTATACCTAGGCCGTGACACGTTGAGGGAGAGGGGATTTTTTGGGAGTTAGTCGCGAAGGATGTGAGAAAATGAGAAAAATGAGGATTTTGGGGTTAAAAGGTTTTCGCGCGGTTACCCGGTACCCGTGACCCGACGCGACACTCCAACGTGTCACGGAGGGTAACGCGGAGAACTCCGTGACACGGAGCCAATGCGCAGGCATTCAGGAATTTGTAAAATTCCAGATTTCTGTGCTTCAACGTGTCACGGAGGGAACGAGGCCCTCCGTGACACGGAGCCATCGCGCAGGCTCAATGTTTTGCCACTTTAAAATTTTTTATAATATATAATAATATGATAATTACATTTCTTATTATAACTTAAATCTTCCCTTAATTTCTTAATTCAAAGGTTTAAAACACAACACAACAACAAGAAAACATTCAATAACAAGAATTATATATATATATATATATATATTTTTTTTTTCTTTTTCTGTTTTTTTTTCTTTTTTTTTTTCTTATATGTACAATTATAAACAAATAATTCACAAGGTTTCCCAAAGCGCCTGGTTTACTGTCACGGCTCGACGCTTTAAGCTCATTCCGCTCCCTAGGGTGACGGACGCTTTCTCACGAACTTCCATCCTAACCCCTGTCAAGCTTACCCTCTTGTCGGGGTTTTCCCATTAACTTCCTGAGACTCAAAGCCCCTGAGCAACATCAGCTTGCTCAAGCACATTGATGATCGAGAGTTCCTCGTACACGGCCGGGAGCTTGGTGGCCTTGTACACATGGAACACCTCCACCTTGTCATGTGCTCGCATAGTTAGCTGCCCTGCAGCTACAACTATTAACGCTTTCCCGGTCGCTAAGAAAGGCTGGCCCCAAAATAAATTGGACTTCAGCGTCTGGCTTAAAATCCAGCACAACAAAATCTACCGGGAAGATTAGGGAGCCGACTTGCACCAACACGTCCTCCACAATGCCATCTGGTCTTGCCAAGGAACGATCCGCTAGCTCCAAGATCACTGTCGTAGGTCTAGACTCCCTAGCCCCAACTTCTGAATACCGAGGTCGGCATCGTTAATGCTCTTCGCTCCCAAATCACATAATCCGCGAGCTCGGATACTTCGGCCCGACTCAATTGTAAAGCTCCCAGGGCTTTGAGCTTTTAGGCAATCGGTTTTGTATCCGGGAAGTGCACTCCTCCGTAAGAGCCACCGTGGCATATTCGGTAAGCCTGTTTTTGTTGGCCACGATGTCCTTATACTTTGCGTAATTTAGGCACTTCTGCAAAACATCAACAAGAGTGTGTTAATGTACCTGTTTAAGCACCTCCATGACCTTTTTGAAACACGCCTCCTCCTTGTGCTTCTTTAATCGTTGAGGGAACGGGGTGGAGGTCTTTCTGATTCAGCATCCTTGTTCTTCCCCTCTCATCTTTTTGCTCCCTCTCCGCTTCAACTACTCCTGACTGTTGAGGTAGTCTTTCTGGTTCCACCTCCTTCAACTGCAAACCACTCCTCGTGATCACTGCATTTACCTGCTTGGGGTTGGGGTCTGTGTCGCTGGGAAGTCCTCTCTAGGCCTGGTGTTCTGGCTCCAGCAACCGGCCCAAACCGATACTCCAGCGCCTTAGCTAGCTGATTATTCTGACCTCGGCTGTGAATTTTGCTATAGTCAGCCTGCAATTGAGCTTGGCTAGCTATCAATGTCTTGAACATCTCCTCAACGCTGGGTGATGGTGGAGGAGGGGCATTGTTGTTTCTATAATCAGGCCCGATAGTTCTGTGGCCCTCCTTGATTCCTCTCGCATACCCTGACTCGTACTCTGTCCCTGATGGTTGTTATGCTACCTCAAGAGAAATTCGGGTGACTCCCTCAAGTTAGAGTTGTAGCTGTTCCCATACTGTTGGTGATTGTTCCTTTGTGCATTACTGACAAAGTTCACTGAGTCAGGATTTGCTCTACAACACTACTGAGTGTTCATTGCTCCCGCACACTTCACACCAAATCTGCTGCACTGTATTTACTGGGGCTTGAGACTGACTCAAGCTCATGTTGCCGAAGTGGGTGTTAGTTGATTCTGCAAGGCAGCTATCTGTGCAGCGATAGCTGTAAACCCATCCACTTCCAAGTACTCCAGCTGCTTTTCATGCTCCTCCTCCTTGAAGAGTCCGCATTCCACTCCGGATTTCCCTGCGAAATACGATTAAGCAAAGTATAAAGCTCCTCATAAGTTCTTTCTAATGCTTTGTCCCCCAGCTGCCGAATCCAGCAAGATTTTTGTGTGGGGTTCCAAACATTCTATAAAAGTGTGCACCAGCACATCATTGGATTGATGGTGATAGACAGTCCCGCAACAGTGATTTGAATCTTCTTCCCAAGCTTGATAAGCAGATTCTCCTTCTTCTTGTTTGAAACTTAGAATTTGAATTCAAGCCGTGCTGTTTTATCGGAAGGAAAGAATCGATCAAGAACTTCTTTGCAAGATCATCCCATGGTTATAGAGTTCGGTGGCTCAGTTTTCAACCACCTTGGCTTCTCCCAAAAGTGAAAATGAGAACAGTGTAAGCCTGACATAGTCTGTTGATACTCCAGCGGGGATGAAGTGTCAATATATCCAAAAAGTTTTGAAGATGTTGCTAGATCCTCGTGAGGGAGACCCGTGGAACCGCCCGCTTGTGTGCAGCAATTGCACCATGTTCTGTTTAAGCTCGAACCTCCCTCCTGGCTCAGGTTTGTGAATGGTAGATGTGACATTACTAGCATGTGATTGCCACGTCGCGAATCGCCTAGCTGCTTATTTCTCGTGCACTAATATCGCCCGCACAAGTGGTGGATTCTGTGGTTGCTCCAATGTTTGTCTGAGCAACTGCAGTTTTCTTTCTAGAGCTTCGTTGGCGATGGAATTGTCTTTCCGGCTCTAAGGATGGATCCACCAAATCTTTGTCTCTTGCCAGTGTTCAACAGACCGTTATCTGAAAATACAGGCTAAGACCATGTTGTCAACAATAAAATACAGAAATAGAAAACTAACACTTTTAAGAAAAATTAAAATTTCACCAATTGCCAGTCCCCGCAACGGCGCCTGCAAAAACTTGATAGTCCGCAAGTGTACGGGGTTGTACAAGTAATATAATGGCCCTTTTTAAGAACCGGGAATGTCGAACCTACAGGGACTGGACTACAGGGTAAAAACTTTTCTCGAGTGTTAATTTACTGTAACTCTACAATGAAGACACAGTGTAAAGAAAATGTTTTTATATTTTGTAAACTAACTTTTTATACTAAAGTAGAATAAGTATACAAGTGAGTCTGAACGATGAATGTGAGCATGCTGAGGCTAAAACGAACATGAAAGAAATTAAATATCGATATACATGGTTCATCTTTTCTCCGGTTGCTAGTCGGAACTTATGCCTATGGATTAAGTATTTAACCCAACTTAAGAATCATGAACCTTCCACCTACATTTCTGTGATAAGAAGAAATTCATGTTCTAGCCATACAAAAACCGATTCCACACTTGACTAATACGACTTTTAGGTATATTTCTATTCTGAAGGTAAATCAAATTTCAATTTTCCCAAACTAAGAAAAGATCATATCCTATTAATTCACAACTTTCAAGTTTCTTGCCCTCTCAGGTGAAACCAGACTTTTTGGATTTACATTAACATTGGCTAGATATTAATGCAGTAAGAACAAGAATTAAATAGAACAACCATAGAAGAAAAGATGAAACAAATCAGATAATCAACAATTACATTTCAATACAACAATTCATAACCTCAGCAAGAAGGGGAATTAGCCACTCATTTGTGGATTGAACATCGTTAAATGAGTGTAAATCATGCAAACAATTGAAAGAAAGAAGAAAGGGATAGAGAAAACCCTAAGAATTTTCGTCCTCTCAACTGCCTGTAACCCACGTTCTTGCTCCACTAAGTCAGAATAATTAAAAATGAACCTAAGTGTTCTATTTATACTAGAAGACTTTTTCCGGGAATAATAAGCAACGTGTCACGGAGTGCATCGCGGAGCACCGCTTGTGACACGGTGCAAACGCGGAGGCTGGAGTTGGCCGCCCAGGTAATTGCTCCCAACGTGGCACGGCATGCAACGCGGAGCATGCCCAGCGTGCCACGTTGCAAACGCGGACCTTCACTGGAATGTGTCAAGATCTGGGTTTAATTCCAACATGCCACGACTCGATCGGGGACCTTCTCTGGAATTTCTTGAATTTATATCTCCCGGATGTAATGCATCCGTGATGCAGCGTGTCACGGCTCCATCGCGGCCTTAAATTCCTGCTTCTCCACCTGCTTCTTGCTCATTCCCGAGTCCATCTCTGATTCCTCCCAACATGCATCTTAACTCCATGAAAAGTGTTTTTCCTGCAAACAACGCTAATCATGTTGGTTAGTATAAATTCACACTTCCCTACAATTTTACATGAGAATGTACAAACATTAAGTTGGATAAATAAGGCAAAAGTGATGCATTTGAGTATCACTTCGGGTATATAAATATGCCCCAGATCACCTTGTTCATCTGGGAAAGCATCACCGAGCACAATCTCATCTTTTTGCCCTAGCCTCAGATTTTGGTCTAGACAAGTGATCAGTCACCCAATTTTTTTTTTTGGTCTTTCACCTCAAATTCAAATTCTTGGAGTAACAGTACCCATCTAATAAACTTGGGTTTAACAACCTTTAGACATCAGATACCTCAAGGAAAAGTATGGTCCGTATGGACAATTATCTTAGTTCCAAGCAAGTGCCCGGAAATTTTCAAATGCAAATACCACTGCTAGTATTCCTATTCAATGACTGTGTAGTTATTTTGAGCTATATTAAGTGTTTACTATCATAATGATTGGGTGAAAAATATTTGCTCTCCGTTGGCCTGTGACAACAAGAAAAGTCACCCACTAGCATCACACATTACCTCAAATGGGAGAGACCAATTTTGAGCTATAATAATAAGAGTGGGGGTGTGAGTTTCGCTTTTCAGGCATTCAAAGGCCTTCAAACATGCCTTACAAAATACAAACTTCACCTCCTTGTTGAGCAATTTGCACAGTGGTTGTGCAATCTTTGAAAAGTTCTTAATGAACCTCACATAGAATCCTGCATGCCCTAAAAAGCTTCGACCCCTTTACAAAAATATGCAAATGGAAATCCAACTATTACTTTAATGTTTTCCTTGTCCATCTCTATCCCTTTTCTAAAGATTTTGTGACCCAGCACTATCCTTTCTTTTGACCATGAAGACATTTCTCCCAATTTAAGACCAGATTAGTTTCTTCACATCTGTTCAAATACTTTCCTCAAATGCTTGAGACAGGATTCAAATAACTCACCAATAACTTAGAAGTCATCCATAAATACCCTCGATGTTATTCCTCTCTACCATATCTGATAAGATCGACATCATACAGTGTTGGAACGTAGCTAGTGCATTACGCAAACCTAAAGGGCATTCTCCCCAAAAGCAAATGTTCTATACGAGCAAGTGAATGTGGTCTTCTCTTAGCCTTCCCGGGCTATAGAGATCTGACAGCTCCGAGTAAGCATCAAGAAAACATTACCGGCCTCTACCTGCCAACCTGTCAAAGATCTGATCCATGAATGGCATTGAAAATGGTCCTTTTGCGTCCAGTGGTTGAGTTTTCGGTAATCCACGCATACATGCCAACTTGTGACTAGTATTGTCAGTATCAACTCATTCTTTTCATTGGGTACCACAGTTATCCCACTTTTTTTTGTCACACATTATACCGGGCTTACCCACTTGCTATCCGCAATATGGTAAATACACCAAAGGTCTATCCACTTGATAACCTTTCTTCATTACTTCTTGCATCGGTGGGTTCGGGCCATTGCCGATGCTCTATACTGGGTACACAATTTGGCTCGAGCTGGATTTTATGGGTGTATATGCCTAGAGGGATCCCACTATGTCAAAGGATGGTCCATCCAATTGCCTTTTTTATGCTTTTCCCCCAATACCGCGTGACTAAAAGCTTCTACTTGCCAGCCTATTGGGTTGGCTACAATAACTACTAGCAAAGTATTGTTTTCTCCCAAGAATGCATTATTTAGACGGGGAGGTAATGCCTTATGTTCCAGAATTGGTGGTACTCCATTGATGGTTTTGCTAGAGGAGTTACATGGTTCTTCAGGTAAAGTTTAACTTTGGTCTGTAGTTATACGACCCCATTCCTTCTAGTGAATTTACCAATTTTGTATACCCTGATACTCCATCTCCCTCATATAATTCAATAAGACCGGCCATAATATGTCAATATTTATCATCTTCCCATGGAGCAGCTCTCTGTCATCCATCTGGATGCTCACACAGATGGTTCTTGAGTTGAGGCTTCCTTGCTGTAACTTAAATGAATCACAGAAGAAAAATAAATGTAAATGAGGAAATAACTAAAAGTTAAATCACAATTAATTAATATAATCTAAAGTCGTATTCCTTTGGCAACAACGTCACTTTTTTATAATGCTCAAACTCGAACTCCTGATAAAGTATGAAGCAAATGTTGTCAATAAAGAACCCAATAAAGGTTGGGGTCGAACCCACAAGGAATATGGTAAGATATAGACTAATGCAAGTATTTAAGATTTTAGGTATGTTATCTCAAAATAGGTTTATAGAAAACAATAATAAAATAAGACTAATTGTTGTTTATCAAGTTCTAATTAACTAGGATAAGTGTTCCCCATGGCTCATAACTACTTTGGATTTACGCTCGTGATCTATCCCAATGCTTACTTGTGGAGCTGATAACTGGGTTCATCCAAACGACTGGTTCTTCCCTATTGGATGACTATACTCAATAACCAGGTTAGATCTCATTAGTGGTTCCACTAACCATTATCAATTTGTTCCACTGACTATCCTGCGACCGCAACTCAAGTTATACAATGACCCAAGTAAAGATCAAGGTTTTTTTATAATTCTTTTTCCTAATTTCTACTTCTCTGGGTTCAAGCAAGTAAAGAACTCGGGCAAGTCTTAATGTTATGCTTTGTTAAGAAACATTAAAGATGAAGAAAATACAATACAAGTGTTTACATTGGGTTCGAATCACAAATGTGTAACCCTAGTTTATTAATCCACCATGGTTCCCGAATCCTAGTTGTGGAGGCTTTAGCTCTCATGATTGTAAGATTGTTATTAGCATTTATAGACAAACACATAATTGAATACTTACAATGCTGATTGAATGAAAACCTGCTCTGAATATTGCAAGAATTTATGTTGAAGGTTCTAAGAACAAAAAAGAAATTCAAAGAATGAAATCTTCAAGACTTGAATTAAAATTCACAACAACTTGTTCTAATTGCGTCTAATCACTTCTAATCTCTTCTAATCGTCTCTCTCTACTGAAAATAACTTAAAAAGTAATTATACAAATAATTAGAACCTTCTCCTAAGTAAATAGGGAAACTACCAAACACTGTCATCACCTTCACCTACGACCCGTAACAGCATTGTACGGGTCATGCGCTTGACTCATACGTTGGCTGGCTTCGCTGATCTGGCTAAGTGTTGAGATACGGTATGACTCGTACAAAGAACCTACGAGTCGTACAATATTCCCCAAGAATTGATCTTGTAATTGATGGAATCTTTATGTTGCCCCCACGGATGGCATGGTACAGTCAACCAGTAGCCTTCATCCATGATCCTGCTCCTTCTCGTACATTTAGTTCGCCAGTCATCTATTCTTCTGGGTGTTTTCCATGGTTCCTTGGCAATGGGTCATAAGTATGTCTCATGACTCATGATAGCCACCCATACCATGATATTTGGCCTGTGCAATTTCTTCTAGAACTTTCCAAGACTGCCATGGTATGGCTTGTACTAGGATGGTATGGCCTGTACCATGAGCCGGTGAATCCTTGCCTTTACTTCACAATTTGCTCCTTGAACATTCCATATCTTCAGTAATGGCCTCATACTGGAGATCCATACTAAGCCTTTTTTCTGCATTTTCTCCATCTTTTATACCCAGCTCCAATATCTTTTTTTCATTGAAACAAAGTAAAAACACCTCATACCTATAAAACACACCTAGTCCATGTTATTTCCCCAGTTTTAAGTGTTGAAAGTGTTGTAAACTCACAACATATTAGTACTGACACATAATTTTTATGCTATACCATTTGGGCTATAGACTCATGTACCTAGCATTGACACCACGGTTAGATCCTCGTGAAGCGATATCCCAACAGCTTCTATGGTGAGTCCTCATCTGTCGAGGGTTGGAGTTCCATTTCCAGTTTTAATTTATTATTTCAGTTTAGATATTAGAGTTAGTTGGGGGTTTCTCCCAGCAACTTATTAGTTCATGTTAGATGGCTTTCACAATATTTACACATTTAGCTAGATTTTCAAATTATTTCAGATTTTGTCATTTATTCAGTAGTAGTTATTTCTTTTATCAGCTTTTGCTCTTTTATGATTAATCTCAGCAGATCAATTTTAGTAGAATATGCTCTACCAGGGTTTGCTTAGGTCATTGGGCTTTGTACTATGTCACATCCTCGGGTGTAACTCGGGGCCGTGACAGTAGGTGACACTTTTGAGGACTCGCTAGCCACCTTGGCAAGGCTCTTGGATCAATGCAAAGTGGCTAAATCTTGTGTTGAATTAGAGAAATACCATTTTATGGTGAAATAAATGCTTTGATCTAGGTCAAGCAAGATTTCAGAAAAAGGGAATCAAAGTGATAGGGAAAAAGATTGAGGTAATTGATAAGTTTCCTCCACAAATCTCAGTGAAGGAAGTTAATAGCTTTCTGGGTCATGCAAGGTTTTATTGTAGATTCATAAAAGAATTCTCCAAAATAGCCAATCCATTGTGAAATTTGTTGGATAAGGAAACCAAATTTGTGTTCGATGAAGCTTGTCTGACGGCTTTTGAAAGCCTTAAAAAGGTTGGTGGCTGCCTTCATAATTTTTTGTCTAGATTGGTCACAACCACCGAAGTGTGACACAGCAGGTTACACTTGGAGCTATGTTAGGGAAGAAGATATGAAAGATTTTCTACCCATTTATTATGCATTAAATGGGGCAATGTAATAATTACACAGTGACTGAGAAAGAGTTACTGGCAGTGGTGTATGCCTTTAAAAATTTAGGGAATACTAGCATGGCACCGCAGTGATTGTGCATTCCGATGATGCTGCCTTGAAATACCTCATGGCAAAGAAAGATTCATAACTAAGGTTGATAAGATGGGTACTTCTGCTGCAGGAGTTTGACTTTGAAGTCAAACATCGTAAAGGATGTGAAAATCAAGTAGTAGATAATTTATCCAGACTTGAAGATGAGGGAAAAGTGACAAATGAAGAAGAGATTGATGAATCATTTCTTGATGAGCATGTATTAGCTGCATCCTTTTATCTTGTTCCCTAGTTTCTAACTTGCCAACTGTCTAGCAGTGATATGATGCTAGAAGAATTGCTCCTTTCATCAACACAAGAAATTCCTTCATGATGTAAACAATCATTATTGGGATGAGCATTATTTGTTCCAGATATGTTCTCACAACTTGATAAGGATATGTGTTCCAAAAGCAGAATGATGAGTATTATAGAGGCTTGACATTCATCTCCTATTGGGGAGCACCATGGTATTGCTCGAAAGGATCAGAAAATCTTCCAATGTGGGTGGTACTAGCCCACAACACCAGGATGCACATATGATTTTGTCAAGGATTACAGTTAATGCCAAAAGGTAGGAGCTATATCTATGTTATACCCTGGGAGCTCAATGATTGGACCCGGGAGTTGAAATGGGGAAAAAGTGGAAATTATTATTGCAGTCTCAGGACGAGTCATCTCACGACTCATGAGGACAGCCCCACAAGTTGTTTGTGACTCGTGGGGAAGGTTTGAGTTTTGAGAAGAAGTCCTGGAATAGTTGAGACCCCATGGGCAAGGCCACGACTTCAGTAAGTGACCCACGAGTCGTTGGGTCGTATTGAAAAAGATGGCAGTGTACCTAACGAGAGTTCGCCACGAGTCGCTGTCATCCTTAACGATTAGTGGGGTGAGTCATCGGCAGTCTTGGAGTCCAATTTGGAAAATGAGACAATGTACTTGATGAGCAAAGTGACGAGTCGCGCTCTCCGGTACGAGTCATCAGGTCGATCGTTAGGACCACCTGACAGCTAATTTTCTACGAATTAAGGGCCTTTTCATAATTCCTAAGTTCTAAAAGCCTAAAGTACTTCATTTTAGCCTATGAAAGTGGGTTTAGGAGGGGGGAAACTGGTCCAGTATTCGTTCATGCATTCAAGAGAATAGAAAAGTGATAGAGAGGTGATCAAAGGGTGATTCTGTTTTCTTCTTGAACTCCTTTCAATTCCTTTTGGGAATTTAAGGTGGAGTAAGATTTGGCCATTTTAGTATGTAGGGTTACAAATGGGTGCTTCCGTTCACACCATGCCCAATACCTCTTTAATTTATGAAAATCTACCAAAAATCTCATGGGGTTTTGAATCCAATCTTGTGAAAATCTAATGATTTACTAATGGGTTGTTATGATTTGTGAATTACATTATATTTTATGAATCTTGATCAGATTTTCAACTATTTTGCTTATTAAAATTATTGATTTCAAAAGGTAAGTACAATATCCTCATTGTGTATAATTTACTACATCAAACTTATTTAAGTAAGACCTATGATGAATCGATTTATGATCTTCTCTTTAATTGATGATATTTACAAGCCCAACATGATTTATGATTTTAAATATAGAAGTTATCCAATTAATCATCATGATTTGATGATTTACATGTTGTATGTATGATCTATAAGCTTGCATGAAACCTATGAACTTATGAATTATGTTTTGGCCAACTCACGCTCCTATGTCATGGAAAATCACGTATGTACAAGAATTTTTATGAGATTATCATGCGATTTAACTAGCCTGAAGAATTCGTGTTATACCATGAGCACTATATATGTTTTTGGAGTAGTATCGAACACCGAATAGGTCCGGGACCTAGGTTCTGCCCGGATATCATAAAACTACGTGCCACCGTATAGGTCTCATGCTAACTTATAGATCATACATATAACATGTCGGGCTTCATGTGTGCTCATATGGGCATGTCGGTTAAGAGAATCTCCCACTGTCCTAATAATTTATCCATGTTTATGATTGCGTATGTTGGCTCAAGTAACGCTTTTTATGGCTTTTCTCTCATGATTATGGTTACAATTGTATTACGAATGCTTTGAAAACCTTGAGCCTTATGATATGTTATGTTACGACATTTATGGTATGAGCATGATGACCTACTCTTATGATGTTTAATGAGCTTTTACATATTTTAAATGTCTGTTTACTGACCTTGCATACTGGTACATTCCACGCACTGACCGCATACTTTCCACGTTGTATTAATCTTTTATGATACATGTTTCGGCTCTCCAACTCATCCTCATATCTAGATCATCTCAGAGTGTACTTTCTGTTTATTGGTGAGTCCTCGCGTTCCAAGGGCCGTTGGACAGACATTCATGCTATTTTGTATTTCAGTACTCGTCCGGGTTTGTTGAGGGTGTCATCCCATCAACCCATCGTACGCAGTAGAGGATTTCAGACAGTATGTAGTACCCACCCTAGGTGTGTATGTCCAGAGATTTCCTTACGTTATGATATGTTATGATTATGTTTACATTTCCACTATGCCTTGTGATAATAGTCTTCCGCTTATAATGAATGAAGTTAGATGTGTGCTCATGCCATGGGTCAACTTGAGGCCTCTCGGGGTCTTTGTCCCGTGTTACGATCCGGGTCTATGTTCGAGCCAAGGAAAACTTGGTATCATAGCCATAGGTTTTGGAAATTTCCTAGTGTCTGGAAAGACGTGTTGGGCAAAGTCTTTTTCATGGGTGAAGCGTGCCAAACTTATGACGAATAGCTATGAGATGTTTAGGAAATTTCCTATCTTTCATGATATATGTCGTTCAATGAGGAAGTCCTTTCGGTCCTTAACTTCAAATATTCTGCGATTGAATAATCATGGATCCTAGCAGAATGAACAACAGGAAAAATGGGAACAGTGAAGGCAACGGAGATGGCAATGATCATGGGCATCAGCAGGCTGCACCTATTCAGGAGCCCACGACACTGGAAAATACGTTTCAGTTGCTCACGCTGAGTTTTGGGCGGCTATCTAGATGTTGGCACAGGCCTTAACCAATCTGGTCAACCAGCATGCTGTTGTACATATTCCACAGAATGGCAATGCGATAGCGGCTCGAATTAGAGACTTCTTGAGGATGAACAATTTGGAGTTCCTTGGGTCCAAGGTGGATAAGGATCCGCACGATTTCATCAAGGAGATTCTAAAGATCACCTGCATCATGGGGGTGACCAATGGAGATTGTGTTTATTTGGCCTCCTATCAGCTTAAGGGGTGGCCCACATATGGTTCAAACAGTGGAGAGATTCTAGGGCAGTGGGTGCAGGCCCTATCGGTTGGGAAGAGTTCCATAAAGCACTCTTGGATCGATTCTTTCCTCGAGATGAGGGAGAAAAAGGCGGGCTGATTTTGTTAACTTGAAGCAAGGTGACATGTCGGTGCAGGAGTATGCATTGGAGTTCACCCGACTATTTAAATATGCACCAGAGTTGGTGGCAGACCAGAGGACTCGAGTGAGTTGATTTGTGCACAGGGTGGCGGACTACTTGGATAAGGATTGTAGGATCACCTATGTTGCACGGGATATATATTTTCCCGTATTTGTTGCATGCTCAACAGATGAATGGTATATCGGAGGAAGAGATAGAGCAAGAGGGTCAGGATCTATTATGGACTTCTCGTGTTAGATCAGGTTTAAAGGTCAGTAGTCTCAGCATAGGTCTATTGCTTCAGTACCATTAATGGCTAGTACGCCATCTATATTCTTGAGGGGATCGGAGAGCAGGGCTCCAGATTCAAGAGGCTAGGTAGCATGCAGATAGAGCGCACTTTTCCAACTTGTGGCGGCAAGAATCATCCTCGAGAGTGCCCTATCGGCTCAGATGCTTTTTCGTGGAAAACTGACAGACTCAGGATTGCCTTCAGCCGTATCAGGGTGTTGGTGGAGCCCGTATGCTAGCAGCCAGTTTTGGAGCTCCAACAGCACGTCCCCAGCAGGGTACCTTGACCAGTTCAGCCGGCGGTTAGCATCAAACAGGTTTTACACTTTAGCACCCTGTTAGGAGCAGGAGGTCTCCTCGGATGTGGCAGCTGGGTATATTATGTGTGTTTCTCATATTGATGTTTATGCTTGCAAGATCCAGGAGCTACCTTGTCTTTTTGTGACCTTTCATTGCTAGTAACTTTGGAGTTAGTCCTGAGACTTTGTCAGAACCATTTTCGATTTCTACTCCTGTCGGTGATTCAGTTTCTACTCCTGTCGGTGATTCGCTAGAAGCAGGCGGGTGTATAAAGGATGCCTGATCACTATATTGCAAAGTCACCTCCGCAGACCTTTGTAGAGTTAGCCATGACTGAATTTTGATATTATTCTTGGCATAGTTGGTTGTATGCGTTATGCTTGCAATTGTAGAACCCGTGCGGTGGAATTTCATTTTCCGGGCGAATCAGTTTTGGAATGGAAGGGTAGTTCGGTTGTACCAGCTGGTCAACTTATTTCATATCTTAAGGCCCGAAAGATGATTTCTAAGGATTGCATTTACCATCTAGTCAGGTTAAGGATGTTGAGTCTGAGACCCCACTATCCAGTAAGTCCCGGTGGTGGGTGAGTATCCAGAGGTCTTTCCCGATAATTTTCCAGGTGTTCCTTCCGAGCAGGAGATTGATTTTGGTATTGACCTTCTACCCGATACGCAGCCTATACCATCCCTCCTTACAAAACGGCTCCAGCCGAGCTAAAAGAGTTGAAGGATCAGTTGAGGGAGTTTGGCTAGATAAGAGCTTTATTAGATCGGCGTCTCCATGGAGGAAACAGGCAAGTATTTTTCCGGAAGAAGGATGGTTCGCTTCGGATGTGCATTGACTATTGGCAATTGAATAAGGTCACTATTAAGAATAGGTATCTCTTCACGAAGGATCGATGATCTGTTTGATCAGCTTCAAGGTGCTATGTTTCTCAAAGATAGAACTCATCCGGCATCATCAGCTCAGTGGTTGGAGGTGATATCCTGAAGACAGTCTTCGATGCAGTATGGACATTATGAGTTTGTAGTTGTTTTGACTAACAAATACTCCTGCAACTTTTATGGACCCGATGAACAGTGTTCGCCGTATTCGGGACATTTTGTGATTGTATTCATTGATGACATCGTAATATACTCTCTATGAGAAGGAGACAAGCGCCATTTGAGAGTAGTGCTTCAGACCCTCAAGGATCGTCAGTTGTATGACAAGTTCAGCAAGTGCAAGTTCTGGTTGAAGTCACTAGCGTTTTTGGGCCATGTAGTATCAGGCGAGGGCATAAAAGTAGATTCTCATAAAATCGAGGCGGTGAAGAATTTGCAAAGACCGTGAATCCCTCGGATATTCGGAGCTTCTGGGTTTAGCTAGCTACTATTGGAGGTTTTTTAAGGGTTTCTCATCTATTTTAGCACCTTGACCAAGTTGACTCAGAAAAAGGTAAATTTCCAATGGTTTGAGTGCTTGTGAGAAGAGCTTCCAAGAGTTGAAGGTTCGACTAACTACTGCACCTGTGATGAGCTCCGCTAGAGGGTACACATATGGTTTTATGGTGTATTGTGATTCTTCTATAATTGTACTAGGGTATGTATTAATGTAGCATGGAAAAGTGATAGCATATGCCTCAAGACAGTTGAAAGTTCATGAGAAGAATTACCCGACCCATGATCTTGAATTGGCCATGGTGGTGTTCTCATTGAAGATATGGAGACAATACTTGTATGGGATCCATGTGAATGTGTTACGGACCAATAATGAGCTTACAATATGTGTTCGCGTAAAAAGATCTCAATCTTCGGCAAAGGAGGTGGTTGGAGTTACTCAAGGACTATGATATGAGTGTCTTTACCATCCCGGTAAGGCTAATGTAGTGGGATACACTTAGTAGGATCTCTATGGAGAGTGTGTCCCATGTGGATGAGGGAAAGAAGGAGCTGGTGAAAGATGTCCATCAACTCGCAAGGTTGGGAGTTAGGTTGGTCAATTCTCGACCGATGGCGTGTTGTTGTCCGTAACGGATCAGAATCGTCCTTGGTGAAGGATGTAAAACCTAGACAAGATGAGGATCCAACGCATGATGTTGTCGTTCAAAGTCAGGAGGTGGAGGCCTTCTCTCAAGGGGGAGATGGTGTGCTTCGGTACCAGGGGTCGCCTAATGTGTTCCTAATGTTGATGATTTGAGGAGCTAATATTGCATGAGACCCATGGATCTAGGTATTCTATCCATCCAGGTGCCACCAAGATGTATCATGATTTACGAGAAATCTATTAGTGGGATGGCATGAAGAAGAATATAGTAGAATTCATAGCCAGGTGCCCGAACTGTCAGCAAGTAAAGGACATTGTTAAGATAATTCTAGCAATTCCTACTCTAATCAACAATCATCATCTTCACGCACCTCTAGCTAATGATTTAGCTGCTCATGATTAAGAATTTCACAAGCATATTTAACAATAGACTCATCAAATTCAATAACAAATGTAAAAAAATCAATTTCACAATAATGGTCTCCAACAATGGTAGTCACTTACTATGGAGAATAAGAAGAAGTAAGGAATAAATCTCAAGTCACCAATTACAAACTTCTACTCTTCTCTGCAAAAGGAATGTTCTAAAAAGTGGAAAATTACAATGAAAGTTCACTACTGCTTTATACTTCCTTTAGACTATATATAGAAAGTAGGGTCTCTTTTTCCTTTTTTTCGTGTTGTCTCTTTTTTACCCCGAGCACCATTTCTTCATTGGCGGACACCGGCGATTCGACAGTTCATACTCGTGAACCACTGGATGCATTTTGTTATGTCATTACCAAATTCCAGTCATCTTCGGTTGCATGTTCGGTGTTTCGCCCATCTCATTCTCGCGAACCACCGAGGTTTTGTCCTCATTCCAGAAACATGGCTAATGATTTGCGTGATTGATCCGTGACCGCCATTTGGTGATTCGTGTTTCTCCGGTGGAGGTTTTCTCCTTTGAAGCAGTGTTGATCGACTTCGTCCGGCGTTTCACCAGTTTTCATTGGTGATACGCCGCTTGCTCTCATTTCCTTCTCTTTTTGCTCCAATTTTGCTCTTTTAATTATCTGGGCATCGTAATATAACAATATCAAAAAGAGCATAAAACTATATAATTTACTTCACGAATCCAAGCAAAAACACAAGTTTTAGAGTCTAATGAGTTGGTAAATTACCAACTTGTCATCAGTATTTAAGGATCTTCTAATATTAATAAATCTGTAAAAGCTCAGGTAAGATATAAATTATGGACAATTTTTTAAAAAAAAAAAATAGTGCCTTATTCACATCTGATAGAAATAAGAAGGATCCTAAAGTTCAATATGTCTTTATATTTTCAAAATAGATACTAACTCATTTATTTGTAGGATATTTCTAAAACTAATATATAGAATCGAATAAAGTTAGCATCCACACACCGTTGGCAAAAAATTTTGTATATCATCCGCAAGGTTTAGTGTTTTCGTAGTAATTTTATTTTATTATGAACTTTACTTTACTTAGGAAGATTTTAATACCTACTTGTATGTAAATAGAGAAAAAAGAAGGAAAGTCCTGATACTTTTGTCAAGTAAGGAATTGTTTGTGGCTGGGCCAGGAAGAAGGAAACCTGCCAAGTATACAAGGAATCATATGAAGATATGACTAGCAAAATAGTATGACATTTTCTAATTCAAATTTTATCAAGATTATTTGTTTGCCTTAAATATTAGATCAATGTAATTTACTTTAACTCTCTATCTTATATCTGATTTGCAGGCTGAAATGGAGAGAATAGAAACTCAAGAAAGTTAAGATGGTAGTCAATCATCAATTGACGCATTTGCAGCAAAGCTATGGACATGATCATCTACAGGGTCGAGTAAGATTGTATGGACGTTGAGTTACCAAGACTCTCTTTAAATAGAAAATGGAGATTCTGGACCCTCTTCAAATGTTACTGATGAAATGACGCAAAAAGAATAGAGGTAATGGAAAAGAGGATGCAACAAAGAATGCAGGAAATATTTAATGCGTAAAGGGACTCCATAACAAGATATTACAATGAACTTTATTGCACAACTTTTAGCGTCTAAATCCGGACCAACACTTGTTGATCCTAATATGCTAAGACTCAATGTTCGTTTGTCGGGAGAAGAGACTGCTATTCAACTAAACAATCGCCCATCTATTGGTAGTAATAATCAATGTTAGTAATTTTCTTCTCCTTCCTCCTCCTCTTTATGGATGGACAACTATAGACAAGGGATAAAAGCTCTACTTAGCTTAACATTGATTTTCACCAATAGAAATGAAAGATATAACTCCTGGGACTTGAATTGTAAATTTCCAATGGCTCGTAATTATCTTTTGTAAAGTATAGTTGATAATTGTTTTTGTTGCTGCATTGTCCTTGTGTTCTTGGAATATATTCTGATCTCGAATGTTTTTCTATTATATTTTTTGTGGTTGTTGGTTACTGTGCACATCATCTAAGTCTGAAATTAATGCTTCTTTATTTATAGCTGTTTTTGCATTAATTACTATGATGGGCATATGTACCAATAAGTTTTTGTCATATATTTGGTCTAATGTAAGAGAGTTGGCGTCTGAACTTTGGCCTAGGTTTATTAAAGTTCTGATGAGTATACTGCTTTATTTTATTGTTTACCTTTATAGTACCAGCAAAAGAAACATAGAGTAGTACATTAGCATTATAGTGATTGTCATAGTGTATAAATTGATAGTGGACATTACCTGTACCATCAGCATCTTAGTTTCTCAAAGAAACCTTCCACAACTGCATCTACTCCAGAAACCCACTGTCAACAAAATGTCCACGCATCTCTAATAGCTTCCAAAAAAGGCCAGGTGCTTATAATTAGAGAATATTGCAAGGAACCCCAACTATCTACCAATGCCTATTCTTTGCTACAACAAATTTATAAATCAGATGAAATGTTTTGATAATAAATTGAACAGAGATTGGATTGATGAAGAAATAGCAATTCCTTGTTGAATCCTCCTCTAGTAGTCAAGAACTAAGATAAATGGGTTAACTAATAATCCAAAATTATTCCTGAAATGAATAAGCTGCAAGCCTACTATAGAACTCCTCAATAACAATAACAAACACAAAAATTATTATTTAAGTAATTCCTTTAGGCATTGAAGAGAAATCATGAAGTGCGTAATCTTGCTTGTACCAAGAATCAAACACATTTTTTATTATTATGCAAACCTGAGAATATTGCAGTATATGTCTGATGGTCCTAGTAAAGCTTAGAATGCAGGAAGGAGAGATTTCAATGGACTAATATTACCAATCATCATTTTCATAAACTAGTAGCTCTAAAAACATAGGAAATTAAATCACAAATCTGACCTGTTAGCATTTAGTAGAGCCAAGATTTTCCTGTTTCTTTTCTTAGAAATTGCTTACCTGAACTTGGGTGTAAATTTCAAAAAGCAAGTTGGGGTATTTTTGGTGCCATGTTATGTTTTTTCTTCTTTTTTTTTCATACTTGAAGGGTAATGACATTATTTATCCTCTTTTGTAGGTGTGAAAAATGAAGAAAGGGAAGAAGAAAATGGTGGAGAACCTTGAACTTTCTTGAAAAGATTTTGGAATATTATTGATCGTTTTTTGATGTTTTTTTTGCTATCGAACATTTTGAATTTTATCTAACTCTAAAAGCATGTAAAACTTATAATTTGTATTTGAAGATTTTTCTTTTTAAGGGGTGGGTATTAATACTAGCTGCTTGTAAATCTTCAAGGGGTGGGTATTAATACTAGCTGCTTGTTGGATATTTTGATTATGAATGTTTTGTTTGAAAAAATTTATTTTGTGATTTATATAATTTGTAGTGCATTATAGTATAATTTATTAAACATAAAATTACCAGGGCTACTATTTAATCTAAACCATTGTAATAGGTCACATTAAACCGTTGCTATATGTCAGATAAAACCGTTGCAATAAGTCATAGAAAACTGTTGAAATAGGTCACATAAACATTGTTGTAGCTCATGCAAAACATTGCAATATGTGGATTTTTAATCTTTAATAAAAAAGCAACTGTTGCAATAAATAAACTCGTGGTCATAGGACAAATTTTCATTGCCATAGATCAATTGGAACAGTTTAGTTGTTTATGGAAATGGTTTTATGTGCATTTCTTTTCTAATAACCTTAACAAATTGTTCCAATATATATCTAGACCATTGCAACAAAGCTCTATGAGGACGGTTGAAAACCGTTCCAATAGAATAAATAATTATCGCACCCGAAATAATAAATAACCGTTGGGCAGAAAGATCTGTAGAAATGGTTATCCTTAACCATTGCAAAAAGAGTTTCTATAGACCTATGGCTACATGCAGATGAGACACCCGGAAAATTGTTGCCATAGCTCTATTGGAACGATTTACCTCTTTATGGAAATGGTTTTGTGGGTGTTTCCATAGGCTTAATTTCCAGTAGTGAAAATATCATGCTTGCTCATTGTTAGTGTCGAGATAATTTCTTTAACACAAGTTGAGATTGAGATGAACAAATATTCACTTTAAAGTTATGTTAAAAATTTCTTTAGTGATAAATCTAAATTTATGCTCAATCTCTTTTTGAATTAAAGTAAAACCAAAAAAATGAAATGTTAGTAAATAAGCATATATGAATACAAGAATAAAAATGTAAGTACAATTTGAATCCCCTTGCTCCTATTTTTAATTCTTCGTCAAGAGCATTTAGGCCTTCAATCTTTCTTCTTCATTTGATTATTCAGTGGACTTTCATTATTTTGTTGGTGTCTTGAAAAATAACATAATTAGTAAAGATATGCCACCTTTAAAATGTGGAGTTATGGAATAAGTATGACATAATTATCCTCTTCGGAATTGTATCAAAATATTGGAAGTTTTGATTATAGGGATTAGACCTTTATTTGGTATTTTGGTAATTAATTTTTGTCATGCCACAACTAATAACTAGTGTTCATAATAGTTGTCCTAGTTTCCTCACCAAGCTACCATTAATTTTCTCACCTTATGTTATTTAGATCTTACATCATCACCCTTTTGAAGGACCTCGATCCGAGTTATGACTTTTCTAAAGGAGCATGGCCTCAAATAATTTCATTGGCCTTGTAGTATCTATTCATATCAGTTTGGTATCATAAAAATGCAATATTTGTTTTGTTAAAAAAGATGCACAGATAAGTTTTCTGAAATATGACAATCGTTCAGCCTCAGATCTTCCTAGGAGTAGCAGTAACTTATCCCAAAAATGGGTGTGAAGTGGAGTACCAGGAAGTATCTTGTAATAAGAATAAAAGTCCCTAAGATCAAACCCGATGGTTAAGCGTAGAAAACAGGAAAAATGTTACATCAGGTCACGTGACGACTCGTCTAGTGAGCTGTGAAGTTACCCACGAGCCGGGTATGACTCGTGAAGTGGATGTTGGCTGGTTAAGAGTCGTGGTCAGGGGGTAACCACGGGTGGATGCCATGAGTCATGGTGTCACTCAACACTTGTGAAGTGAGTCGTAGTCAAGAGGTTTGAATTAAAGATAAAATTCCAGTAGACTTCATTTATGGAAACTACGGGTTATCGCCTACCTCACGACTCGTGAAGTCCCTCCTAAGGACTGGTAGAGTCTATTTTCCAGGATTTTAGTAAGGTATTTCGTAATTTCTAAGCTCCTAATCCCTAAACTACATCGTGTTAAGCCTCATAGGGAGGGTTTTAAGCAGTTTAAACTATTTTAAGTCATTCTCTCTCATGCATGCAATACTAGAGAGTTCCATTGAAGATCAAGCCTATAAACTATCCAGATTCTTCCCTAAATCTCTTAGGCTTTCAAGGAAGGGTATATAATCAGATTATCCAGGTATGTAGGGTCATGAATGAGAGTTTCCCTTCACTCTTCATGATCAAATCCTATCTCAAGTTCATGAATTCAAGTGTATGATTCTGTGGGGTCTTAACCCACTAATGAAATTTTCTATATTTAATCATGGGTCAATCCCTTCATGTTTCAAATGATGTTTTAAGATTTATGAGAAGCTTTATATTCAAATTGATTATAAATCCATGATTTCAAGTTTTGAAAGGATTTTTTCCAATTATGCAAGTTTCATAAAAAGTCAAGTTTATGATTTATGTTTTTCAAGTATGATGAGATATCTAGCATGAAGTTCATGATTTATCCATGTATGAATCCATGACTTGACTACCAAGTCTATCTCTAGTATGTTAAAGTTTTGGGAAAGCCCATACAAATCAAGTAAGTTTTCAAGATTCAATCTAGTTTTATAATATTAGCTTACCCTATGGTTATGGAGTCGATAATTCCCACTTTCAAATTTGTGGTATGTTTGAGCCAAGGCTCTCCATATTCAAATTTCATACTATGCATGTTATTACATTATTAGCTTCATTGAAAAATGATGGTTTCAGCTTTATTGGAAAATGATGGAGAGAATTACCTATTTTTGGAAGCAGTGCCTAGCACCAAGTAGGCTAGCGGTTCAGAAAAACTCTGGGTCTCAGAACTACATGACAACATAGGATTATTCAGTTACTTGGGACCTCCCTTGTGAGCTTCCCTTGCCCTGAATAAGCCTTCAGCTTGATATCAATATCATGGTAGCGCCTTTAGCTCCGGAAAGTCTTTGACGACTCGCCCACTTGAGTGTAATAGTAGAGATCACATAAGCTCTATCGTGATAATAAGTTGGATGCAAGCGGTGAGTCTCCCATTATTCCTCATGATTTTAATTATGCATGTTCATCCATTATGATAATATATTTTTAGAAGGTTTGACCCAATGATCAGCTTATCGATTTTATGCATAGTCAGCTTCAGCTTTGGGTCATTCGATTCAGTTATGAGGTTTATGTCTATTCATGTTTTCAGATTTCAACATGCAGTCCTTACTCTCAGAATATTATATTGATATGCTTTATGTTATGCATGTTTTTCAATTTATACTTACTTAGCCTTTTCACTTACCTTGCATACTGTATATTTCAAGTATTCACCGCATACTTATTTATGTTGTATCATTTCAAGATACAGGCTCAGACGTTAATATTCAATCCAAGGCTAACCAGTTTCTAGAGTTCAACCCAGACAGCTTGTTGGTGAGTTCTCATCCTTCGAGGACCTTTAGTTAGTTGAGTTTTGTCATTTCAGTTTCAGACTTCTAGTAGCTAGTCGGGGGTATTGTCCCATCAACTCATCAACATGTTAGAGGCTTTTCAGAAGTAGTTTTTATATTCAGCTTTGGATTCACTGTTTGAGATTTTCATTGTTTAAATGTTTTACTATTCAGACTTTCGCTATTTCCGAATATGATTTCCGCTTTTAAGTATGTTGAGCTTATCTTTTCATGTTCATATCATGCTGACTTGGAGCCATTTATGGTTCCTAGGTTCCATGTTCAGATTCGAACTTATGTTCGGCCATGACACATCTCAAAAGTAACAATAGTATGTCAAGAAATAATCATTTTTCCCCCCAACACATCTCAAGAATGTGACATTTTCAGCCTAAAAATGGAGTAGCCATTCGGCCAAAAGACGCAATAATTAGCTGCCCCGAAGTGTACTGTTTTGTCTAAAAATTCATCAACAAATGGCAAGAAAGCAGCAACAGCCTAGCCACAGGTTCATAGTAGCAGCGTTGTGCTCCAACTGCGACAATAGTACAACAACCAAATAGATCAGCGTATGGCCATAATACAACATCAAATGAGACTCCAAGTGAGACTCCTTGTAGTGACATAGTCCAAGAAGACAACTTCAATTGCCCAAAATGTTCATGCCAAAGAAAAAAAAGGGATAGATAAGTTTAGTACTTGAAATAAAGAAAATAGTAAGTGAAACATTTAAAACATGCCTAAATCGACAATAAATTTTAACCAACGAAAAAAATCATTTCATAGCTTTGGTCTTGAGAAGATAGAACGGGAGCCTACCACCATTAATAAACTAATGCCGCAACAATATTCAAAGGTTTTTAGAACCTTCGCCATGGAAAGTTATTTGAGGAGGCCAAACTATTCCCAAAAAAACCATGAAAAGATTCAAAGTCATAAATTATCACTAAGTGTGGCAGATTACTAACAAACCACTCATATCCAAAGTGGCTTTATTAAGACTACATCTATGGAACTTGTCACAGGTAAGGCTTTAGAATTTTAATAAATTATTAATAAAATTAATTATTCTTGGTCAATGTATTTTCATTGTAGAATGTCATTAACTTATACACAATATTAATTTTTTTATTTTTTTTATTTCATAAATAATATTTATTTGTTACTTGGATTAAAAAGAATTAAGAACAAACAATTTTAAGGAGATACAAAATAAGATAGGCTTATAATGTAAGAATACGATAGACATTTAAAGATCAATTTAGATGAAAGAGGAGAATATCTATTTCTTAAATTGAAGAGAAGTTGTTTTTAAAAATAAAGTTTGAATGTAATTAATTTTCACCCAATAATAATATCATGTACATTTAAGTAAGAATTTAAATATATCATTGGCTTGCATATTTAGATATCGCATAAAAAATTATAATACAATAACAAAAAATGTATTAACATCTAAAAAGGTTCTTATACCTAATCACAATTTTTTGAAAATAAATTTCAAACTGAAATTTTAGTACTTTTAAAGGTAATTTAAGAAGTAAGATTTGTTAAACCTCAATATATTTGGTTCTTTTTTGACATAATTAGTTAATATTCGATACGTAAGTTTAATTTAGGTGATGAGATTTGTTCCTATTATAGTAGGTGTACATAACTTATGAGTTTAACTTGTGTGTGAGTCTGATTTATATAATATATACTTTTTCTTTCATGATAAATGTCCATCAATCAGTAAATTCTCTTAAACATTATAACGAAGAGTAACATAATATATTTCTTTTATTGTTAATGTCATGATCCAAGCGGTCGTGATTAGCACCCACACTAACCCTCCGATGGGTGAACCAACGAATCTCGATATTACCTCAAAAAATGAGATATTACAAAAAAGATAAACGCATTCTTTAATTATTGAAATAACTTTACATCATAAATCAATTGCTTAAACCAACATTACAAAGAAAAAGAAATACCCAAGACCTGAAAGCCATTGGACAAGACGTTTGTTTCCACAACTAAGGCACTAAAACTAAAAATGAAATAAAGAGTTCGAATGTCCAAAAAAGACATTTAAATGAAGGTGTGACTCGCATCCTCATTTGCTCACCTTCTCAATCCACAAAAGTTGTTGGTTTAAAAGTGAGGGCGTGAAGAACTACCAGGCTCAAACTCTGCACTCAGAAATACAGGGTAAGGTCAGTATATGACACGTATTGGTAGGCATCATCATCCGACTCAAGATAATAACAGATAATTACAAGAATAGAGATATAAAAAGGATCCTCGCTTTATACGTAAATACAAGCCATTTTATAAACACTAGCTCTACTTAGAATCAGCCAGCCCGCTCACTGAAGGCATCTTGGCTGCAGCGGTCACTTGTCCGCTACAGCGGTCTCGTTGCAATGGAAATAATTCCGCTACACAACACCACGTATGTAGTAGCCGACGTGTTGCACCCTTCTCAATTCATCCATCCCAAAGTTCATTAGATCAACAGTTAACAATTCACATACTCCATAAATCCATCAAACAACCATAATAAAAAAACAATCACAATAGCTATTAAGAGCTACAAATCCTCGGTACTCATAGCGACAACTATTGAATAACCACGCAGGGTAACAAAGTCGTAGTTAGCATTAACACCATGCTCATTGTTATCAATTTGCAATTATCCACTTATATGTTTGCATTCTCGTAGAACGTTTCACATTCACCTCATGAACATAAATGAAATCACAAACAACACAACCAAGGGTAACATGATAGACACACGCCTGCCATTTCCCCTTAATACTCAACCACATAAATCATGTGCACACATACCAGAGTGGTCTTATTTATGCCCATCCAGTCATGACCTGTAGGGGACTCCTAGAAATCCATGTACTCGTCAAATAAGTGGCACCCACTCCCACTACAAGCTCGTTCGAATTCTCCCTTCGGATATGAGCTGCTCAAATATTGTTATTTGCTTGCCCGGATATGCCTCGCGCTCGAGCCTCCCATTTGGGATGTTAAATCTTTTCATTTATCATTCTCATAAAAGGCATGTCAAGTGCATCATTGCATCATAGAGAAAGTTACAATCTACTTCTCAGATAAGCCATCAATTAACAATTCCTCTCATTAACGGAGAGTGATGACTTTACTAACCATCCATCATAGGTAATTACATTAACATATATACACAATCTTTTAAACAAGTCATCAAAATTCAATATCACATCTAGTCACGTTCTTAAGATAAATAACAACAATAGACTCGCATATCATGGAAATGTCTAAAGAACAATCGTATATCAATATTGCACAGTATACATGCCATAGGTCTATCCCTCAGAATCGTAACCTACTCCTCGATTTGGAAGGTAACAATCCAACTACTCTGCGGGAGCCTTGCCTTTCCTCAAAGATTTGGAATGCATGAAATCTATTACACAATAGTAATTTATTAATTACCATTCAATTTAGAGTCTAACATATCAAACTATCCCTTCGTAGGTGTTTTGCAAAAGTAAAATCTGATTCTACTCGGTTCTAATTCAATACCCCAAGAAACCCTTGTTCCCAACACGTGATTCTAGGGAAGTGATCAAAACTTATCAACCAACCTAATCCCACCCTTAATCAGCCCTACAATTTAGCCCTAGTTAACATCCTACGTTCTTCCTCTATAAAATTTCCCCAACCGAGGTGTGCTTCTTAGGATCAAAACTACTCACTAGAGATAGAGAATCGAAAATCTTACGTTAGTGAAGAGGTTACTACCCTGGAGAGTTTTTTCATCCTCTATACCTCCGAATCGCGTTTTGGGAAATAATAGGGTGAAAACCCCATAATTTTCACTTATACCCACTTTTTGATTCACGTCGTCCTCTGCAGCAATTACCTTCCCACTGCAACGGACCAGCTATGAGGTAATGGGGTCGTTGTGGCGGTCCAAACAATTACTACTCTCCAATTCTTACCACGGCGGACTCCTACTGCTGCTCGTAAGTCTCACTACGCCAGAATCGCACCGCCGTAGTGGTCCCCGTGATTAGTTGCTACCCAAAATGCACAGTTCTATACTTAGTTTATTCCACCACCTCCCTATCTCCTCCTTAGCCAGTTTTCAATGTTCTATGCTCAGACCATCTCGTAACGACGTTTGAGCCGTTACATCAGATACCTAAATTATAATATCGCTCATCCCCAAATGATCAGCAAAAGTAAGGATACGTACCAGATTCTGTGAACAATTGGGGATACTTGACCTGCATATCATCCTTGGTCTCCCAAGTGGCTTCTTCCACCGGACGGTCCTATCATCGGACTTTTACTGTTGGAGCCTCCTTGACCACAACTTTTGAACTCTCTGGAAAATATTACCATAGGATCTCATCAAATAAAAGATTCTTATCCAACAAAGATAGAGTCCCACTTGATGATATACGTTCCATCCCCATAGTACTTTTTCAGCATAATTAATGTAAGAAATGCCTCTGACAGGATAACCCAATGCAACAAATGGCAAATTCATTTCCCTACACGATAGAGTATTTTAAACGCTCTAATATATCTTCGGAGCTTTCTGCCCCGCTTACCGAACCTCATCACCCCCTTCATAAGGGGACACCTTTATAGCTACTTGCCTTTTTCATGAACTCCATGTCCCTGATTTTCTTGTCCGCATATTGCTTTTGCCTACTCTGAGAAGCTACTAGACGGTCCTAAATTATTCGAACCTTTTCCAAGGAATACTTTAACAAATCTGTCACCCAAGGTCTCACCTCAAATCCATCAAACCACCCAATTGGAGACCTGCACTTTCTCCCATACAAGGTTTCAAAAGGTGCCATACCAATGTCTATGGTAGCTATTGTTATAGGAAAACTCTGTCAAGGGTAAGAATTTGTCCTAATGGCCCCAGCCAAAATCTATCACACACACCCGGAGCATGTCCTCCAATACTTGAATAGTTTTCTCCTGCTTGCCCGTTGTTCAAGGGTGGAAGGCTGTGCTCAAGTCAAACCTCATACCCAACTCGGCCTGCAAAGTCCTCCAAAAGAGGGAAGTAAACTGAGTGCCCCTATTCGATACAATAGAAACAGGCACCCTATGTAACCGAATAACCTCCTTCATGAATAGCTTGGCCACTTTCTCCACGTTGTAAGTCTCCTAGACCATAATAAATGAGTAGACTTGGTCAACCTGTCAAGTATGACCCAAATTGAGTCAAACTTCCCCAAAGTTTTAGGAAGACCATCTACAAAGTCCATTATCCTCTCCCATTTCCATTTCGGAATAGGCATTTGATGAAGTACTCTTCTAGGATTTTGGTGCTCGTACTTCACCTGTTGATAATTTAAACACTAATAATGTAGTCCAAAATGTCTCGCTTCATCCTACACCACCACTAATAATGTTGTTTTAGATCGTGGTACATCTTTGTGACTCAGTGGTGAATGGAGTACCCTAGTTGTGAGCTTTTGCCAAGAGATTTTAATTAGCCTCACCAACACGGGAACACACACCTTCTCCTTTTTATTCAAGCACCCTTCGTCATCTAACATTGATTCCTTGGCTTCTCCCTTCGTAGAACTTTATCCCTGATTTACTCCAGCTTTTGCCATCTTCAAACTGTTTGGTTTAGATTTCCTCTAGCAGCAAGGATTTAGCCTCCAAGTTGGCTAGCACTCCACCAGTATCGGTCAGCAACAATCTCACTAAACTTCTTGCTAAGTTCTAGACTTCCCTGTCCATCGACCGTTGATTAGCCTCCAAGCAAGCTAGACTGCCCATGCTCACCGTCTTCCTGCTAAACGCGTCTGCCACCACATTGGCTTTTCCTGGGTGGTAGAAGATGGTAATGTCGTAATTCTTAGGAAAATCCATCCATCTCATCTACCTCAAATTGAGATCTTTATGGGAGAATACATACTGTAAGCTACGATGATCCGTGACCACCTCACATTGAGCTCCATATAGATAGTGTCTCCAAATTTTTAGTGCGAACACCACCGCTGCTAACTCCAAATCATGCGCGGGGTAGTTCTTTTCATGCACCTTCGGCTGTCTTGAGGCATACGCAATAACCTATCCTACCTGCATCAAATACGTAACTCCACCTAGACCGTGACGCATCACAATACACAACAAAAATCTTTACTTTCCACGGGTAACACCATAATAGGTGTTATGGTTAGCATAGTCTTGAGTTTTTGAAAGCTCGCTTAACATTCCTCTGACCAGTGGAAGGGCAAATCCTTTTGTGCAAAACCTGATTAGTGTCGAAGCGATGGAGGAAAATCCTTCCCGGAACAGACGGTAGTAACTCGGGCTAGCCCTACAAAACTCTGAATTTTTGTAACATTAGTTGGCCTTGCCCAGTTCCTGACCACTTCCACCTTCTGTGGGATCAACTCAGATTCCCTCCTTGGAAACCACATACCCTAAAAAGGACACTAATTCCACCAAAACTCGCACTTGGTGAATTCGGACACATCTGCTTCTCCTTCAGCAATCCCAACACAATCCTTAAATGATTTTCGTGCTCCTGCTTGGTCTTAAAATACACCAAGATATCGTCAATAAACATAATAAAAGAGAAATATAGGTAGGGTTTGAAAATACCGTTCATCAGGCTCATGAACACGTCAAGAGCATTAGTGAGTCCGAACGACACATTCAGAAACTCATAATGCCCATACCTAGTCCGAAAGGTCTTGGGAATATCTTCAGCCCGAATTTTCAAATGGTGATAACTTCCAACTCAAATCAATCTTTGAAAATATAGTCGCTCCATGTAATTGGTCAAACAGATCATCTATTCGAGGAAAAGGGTACTTATTTCGAATAGTTACCTTTGTTCAACTCTGGTGGTAGTCGATGCACATCCGGCATATTACAGTTCTTCTTCTTTACAAATAGAAATGGGTACCCCACGGAAATACACTTGGTCTAATGAACTTTTTACTGAGAAACTCATGCAACTGTATCTTGAGTTCTCTTAACCCGCAGGTTCCATTTGGATATGGAGGAACAGAAATGGGTCGGGTTCCCCGGTTCCAAGTCTATACAAAAGTCTATGTCAATGAGCCGGGAAAATCTACAGGGAACACCTCTTAGAATTCACAAATAATTAGGAAAGATTCTATGAAAGGACCTCTGAACTAGTGTCCGAACATGCGCCAGATACACTGAACAACCCCGATCTATCAACTTACAGACACGAATATAAAAATAATTTTCTTTGTAGCAGGGCTACAATTCCCCTTCAACTCAACCTAGATGACCCTACCTGACATAATGATAGTCTTAGCATAACAATCTAGTATGGCATGGTAAGTGGACAACCAACTCATTCCCAAAATTATATCAAAATCAACCATATCAAATATCACTAAGTCCACAAGAGTGTCAAATCCCATGAATTCAACAATGCAATCACGAACAACCCTATCCACTAACATAGAATCCCCAACATATGTACACACATGGATAGGAATATTAAGCACATCATACAAAAGGTCATGACCCAAAGAAAAATAAGTAGACACATAAGAGAATGTAGATCCCGGGGTAAACAACACAATAGCCATTGTATCGCCACAAAGATTACAATTATGATAATAGTGTTTGAAGCCTCTGCCTCTAGTCTACCAGGAAAAGCATAGAAATGAGCCTGGTTACCAGCCTGAGAACCGCCCTAGTTGGGTTGTGCCTGTCACAACCCAAACAGAGGTCTGGATCGTAACACGGAACAAAGAGCCTCGAGAGACCCTAAGTCGATCCATGGCATAAACATACATCTAATCTCAATCAAGAAACTGAATAATCAATAAAATACTCATAGCAGAAGTCTAACTTGAACAGAAAATCAGAATATGAAATCTGAAGATGAATACATACATATGTTTGAAAAGCCTCTAAACATGACGAGTGGATGGGACAAGACCCCAACTAACTCAATAAAACTGGAACCGAAATACATAAAGAAAGTTGAATAGTCTAGTCCTCGGAAATGAGGACTCACCCACAATAAGAGTGCTAACACTGATAAGTTGAGTATGAGTGGCTGCATCTTTGAGAATTGGGTCCTGTATCATGAAACGATACAACATAGAGTATGCAGTTAGTACATGGAATGTACCGAGTATGCAAGGTAAGTAAAATTGCTAAAGAAAATAAAATCATTTAAAGACAATGCATAATGTAAATGTAGACATTAAGAGTTTGAGAGTAGGCTTGCATGCATTCTTTCGAAAATCATGATCTCTTCATAGCATAACATAATACAACTTTATAACATCATAACTAAATCGGATTAACCTAAGCCAAATTCTGACATTTATAAGTAAAGTTGAACATTGAGTCAAAACTCTGTTTTTGTATGCATGTACATAACTCATGAGTAATGAAACATGCACATCTGAAATCATGGAGGAACAATGGAGACTCTGCTCTTTAACTGACATACTAATAACAGGAGCTTTTACGTAGTCCTAAATTATCACATTCAAGGGGTAGGAGCTGTCCAAAGCCCTTGCCAGGCTAGGGACGATACTATGATATCAATATCGCATGAAGGCCAATCAAAGTAGGGAAGCTTCACAAGGAGGTCCTAAAGTCATAATAGTATAAAACTCTTACGTTAAGTACGTAGTTTTTGAGACATACGGTGATCAAATCGCTTAGCCCTGGGTTGTGAAGTAGGACATTACTCCCAAAACATGGCATATTTTCTACATCATTTTATAAATAAAGCTCAACATCATCTATTGACGAAGATCAATGATCAAATACATTCCCAAATATGAAATCATACATATGAGAAGCTTTAGCTTCAAGACATACCACAAGCTGAAAACCACAGTTGGGAGCTCTTCGCTCCAAAACCATGTGGTAAGCTAAGGCATATGAAAACTTGAACTTAAATTTATACTTACTAAGTTGAAAATATAATTTTGGGAGCTTTTATTTAAAATAATATGGTAAGAATAATTCATAAAAATCATCATTCATACTTAACATGTGGGCATTTCCCAAAGATTTATTATACTTATAAATACTCAATTATTTATAGATAACATAATTGTAAACATGGGTAGCTTCAAATCTATTTTTCATCATTATATCTCTATCATCATCATCATCATCTTACATTCATCAAATCTCATCTTCATGAACATCTCATCTATGGGCTTTTGATTCATCAAACTACAATCATGATTTTAAATTGAAAACACTATAAAATTTGCCCTTGCTTCATATTTCAATAGTAGAATCATAATCAAATCATACCCATGTATAGAAATAGAAGATTCAGGCATTTGGGTTAAAACCCCATAGATTAGACATAGAATTTCATACTTTAGAGTGGGATTGGGCATGAGTGTGAAAAGAATCACCCATTCATAACCTTGCATACCTGTTGGTAGCTGATTCTAACACTTTTTTAGATGCCCAATAGGAAATTGAAAAGAAATTGATGAATGCTAAGCTTGATCACCCTCTCAAGTCTTCTAACTTGCATGCATGAAAGAATGAGGCCTAAAATGAACGTAACCCCTTTAGAAGTAACTATTCATAACCCAAAACGTCATAGTTTATGCCCTAGGAACTTAGGAATTATAGAAAAGCCCTTACTTAATTCGCAGAAAATAATTGTCATGTGGTCCCTATGAGGGACCTCCTAACTCGTTGTCCCAGGTCACAACTCGTGGATCCAGTCATGAGGTACACTTCCTGAGCCTCGACAAAAACTTTCCCTTCTTTGACCACGACTCACCCCATAAATTGTGGGGACTTACCACGACTCGTGGGGTCCTTCCGTGATGTCCACTGCCTATTTCCTTTTTTTTTCTTAATCTCCCTTCCCACGACTGACCCAATGAATCGTTGGACCTGGCCACGAGTAGTGGTCATTCCATGGGGTCTCCTCTTCTCAAGCCTTAAATTCCATTCCCCTGGCCTTTCCCACGAGTCATATCACAACTCGTGGGTGGATCTCACTAGTCTCCTCACGACTTGTTATGAGTTTGCTGCAAAATTTTCACTTTTTCTTCTATTTAAACTCTCGGGTCTAATATTTGGGCTTTTGGGGAACATTCGTCCTCGAATGTTAGAAAACACACAGAAAAGCAGAGAAAATGCAATCATCATATCCAAATACCGATCATTCAAACCGAAAACTGACAGAATGACTACCTCCGATTCGAATCACATAATTGAACTGATTTCATGAATCATATACACATCCATATACATACAAGAAAACTACGCACATGAACTAAACATGAAAATAAATAAAGTCTGAATGCAATACTGATATCTAGCCATCATATCTGCTTCGGCTTCCCACGTAGCTCCTTCAATATGTTGATTCCTCCATAACACTTTAACTGAAGCTGCTTCCTTGTCCTTAGCCTTTGAACCTGTCAATCCAATATTTCCATCGGAACCTCCTAAAATCTAAGGCTGTCTCTCACACCAACACTGTCCACTGGGACAACTAAGGCTGGATCACCCAAAAACTTATTCAAAAACAATACGTGAAACACAAGATGCACATAAGCTAGTTTTGAAGGAAACTCCAATTCATATGCCACCTTGCTAACTCTTCTCATAATCCGATGAGGGTCGACATAGCGGGGACTAAGTTTCCTTTCTTTCCAAATCGCATCACTCAATTCATGGGAGACACCCTAAGAAATACCCAGTCATCGACTTCAAATTCTAACTCTCTTCTTCTAACGTCCGCATAAGAATTTTTGCAACTCTGGCAGTTTTCAACCTACCTCTTATCAACTGAACCTTCTCCATTGTTCCATGAACCAAATCCGACCATATCATTGCTGCCTCACCAACCTCAAACCATCCGATGGGCGATCTACATCTCCGCCTATAGAGAGTCTCAAACGGCGCCATCTGAATACTAGAGTGATAGTTGTTATTGTAGGCAAACTCAATAAGTGGAAAATGCCCATCCCAGCTACCTATGAAGTCAATCACGCATGCCTTAAACATGTTCTCGAGGGTCTTAATATTTCACTCCGCTTGACCATCCATTTGCGGGTGAAATGTTGTGCTGAGCTTAATCTGTGTACCCAATCTCTTTTTGAACGACTTCCAAAACTGAGAGGTAAATTGAGTACCTCAATCTGAAATGGCGGATAAGGGTACTCCATTCAATCAAAACAATTCCCGAATATATAGCTTGGCATAATCCTCCGCCGAATTCGTTGTTTTAACCGATACGAAATGTGCAGCCTTGGTCAACTTGTCTACCACAACCAAAATGGAATCATATTGTCGACGAGTACGAGGCAGACCTATGATGAAATCCATATTAATTTCTTCCCACTTCCAATAATGAATGTTGATATCCTAAAGCACACCTCCTAGTCTTTGATGCTCAATCTTTACTTGTTAACAGTTCAAACACTTGGCTACGAATTCTAAGCTCGATCACCCTCTCAAGTCTTCTACCTTGCATGCATGAAAGAATGAGGCCTAAAATGAACTTAACCCCTTTAGAAGTCACTATTCATAACCCAAAACATCATAGTTTATGCGCTAGAAACTTAGGAATTACGGAAAAGCCCTTACTAAATTCGCAGAAAATAACTGCCACGTGATCCCAACGAGGGACCTCACGACTCGTGGTTCTAGGTCACTACTCATTGAGCCAGTCGTGAGGTACACTGCCTAAGCCTCAATAAAAACTTTACCTGTTTGGACCACGACTCACCCCATGAATCGTGGGGACTAACCACGACTCGTAGGGTCCTTCTCTTTCCTTTTTTTTCTTAATCTCCCTCCCCACGACTAACCCAATGACTCGTGGGGCCTGGCCACAAGTCGTGGTCATGCCCGTGGGGGCTCTCCTCTTCTGAAACCTTAAATTCCATTCCCCTAGCTTTGCCCATGAGTTACATCACGAATCGTGGGTGGATCTCACGAGTCTCCTCACGACTTGTTCTAAGTCTACTGCAGAATTTCCACTTTTTCTCCGTTTCAACTCCCGGATCTGATCTTTGGGCTTCCAGGGAACATTCATCCTCAAATGTTAGAAAACACATAAAAAAGTAGAGAAAATGTAATCATCATATCCAAATACTGATCATTTAAATCGAAAACTGACGGAATGACTACCTCCAATTCGAATCACATAACTGAACTGATTTCATGAATCATACACACATCCATATACATATAAGAAAATTGTGCACATGAACTAAACATGAAAATAAATAAAGTATGAGTGCAAAACTGATACCTTAAGCTGAAACTGAGCTGGTAGAGAATAAATGTGGGTATCTAGCCATCATATTTGCTCCAGTTTCCCACGTAGTTCCTTCAATATGTTGATTCCTCCATAACACTTTAACTGAAGCTACTTTTTTGTTCCTTAGCCTTTAAACCTGACGATCCAATATTTCCACCAGAACCTCCTCAAAGCTAAGGCTGTCTCTCAAACCAACACTGTCCACCAGGACAACTAAGGCTGGATTACCCAAACACTTCTTCAAAAGCAATACGTGAAACACAAGATGCACCAAAGCTCGTTCTGAAGGAAACTCCAATTCATATGCCACCTTGCTATCTCTTCTCACAATCCGATAAGGGCTAACATAGAGGGGACTAAGTTTCCCTTTCTTTCCAAATCGCATTACTCCCTCTATGGGAGAAACCCTCAGAAATACCCAGTTATCGACTTCAAATTCTCACGTCCGCATAAGTCTTTTGGCAACTCTGGGCAGTTTTCAACCTACCTCTTATCAACTGAACCTTCTCCATTGTTCCATGAACCGAATCCGGCCATATCATTGGCGCCTCACCAACCTCAAACCATTCAATGGGATATCTACATCTCCGCTCGTAGAGAGCCTCAAATGGTGCCATCTAAATATTAGAGTGATAGTTGTTATTGTAGTCAAACTCGATAAGTGGCAAATGCTCATCCCAGCTACCTCTGAAGTCAATCACGCATTCCCTCAACATGTCCTCGAGGGTCTGAATTATCCTCTCTGCTTGACCATCCGTTTGCGGGTGAAATGTTGTGCTGAGCTTAATCTGTGTACCCAATCTTTTTTGAAATGACTTCGCAAACTGAGAGGTAAATTGAGTACGTCGATCTGAAATGATGGATAAGGGTATTCCATGCAATCGAACCAATTCCCGAATATATAGCTTGGCATAATCCTCCACCGAATCCATTGTTTTAACCAGTAGGAAATGTGCAACCTTGGTCAACTTGTCTACCACAAACCAATGGAATCATATTGTCGACGAGTACGAGGCAACCCTGTGATAAAATCCATATTAATTTCTTCCCACTTCCAAGTAGGAATGTTGATATCCTAAAGCACACCTCCCCGTCTCTGATGCTCAACCTTTACTTTCTAACTGTTCAAACACTTGCCTACGAATTCTGCAATATCCTTCTTCATGCCATTCCACCAATAGATTTCCTGTAAGTCACGGTACATCTTGGTGGCACTTGGATGGATAGAATACATGGATCCATGAGCGTCAGGCAAACTCTGGCTCCTCAAATCGTCCACGTCCGGTACTCACAAACGACCTTGATACCGAAGCACACCATCTCCCCCTTGGGAGAAGACCTCCACCTTTTGACTTTGAATGGCTTCCTTCAACTTTAACATGATCAGGTCCTTATATTTTCTAGCTTTCACATCAGTCACCAAGGACGATTCCGACCCGTTCTGAACCACCACACTGCGATCGGTCGAGTCAACCAACCTAACTCCCAACCTTATGAGTCGATGTACATCTTTCACCAGATCCTTCTTCCCCTCATGCACATGGGACACACTCTCCATAGAGAGTCTACTAAGTGTGTCGGCCACCACAGTAGCCTTGCACAGATGGTAAAGCACACTCATATCATAGTCTTTGAGTAGCCTCAACCACCTAATTTGCTGAAGATTGAGATCTTTCTGTGTGAACACATATTGTAAACTCTTGTGGTCTGTAAACACATCCACGTGAACCCCATACAAGTAATGTCGCCATATCTTCAAGGAGAATACCACCGCGGCCAACTCAAGATCATGGGTCGGGTAATTCTTCTCATAGACCTTTAATTGTCTAGAGGCATACGCTATCACTTTCCCATGCTGCATCAATACACACCTGAGTCTGATTCTCGAAGAATCAGAATACATCACGAATCCATCGGTGCCCTTGGGTAGGGTCAACACCGGTGTTGAGGTAAGTCAGGTCTTCAACTCTTGGAAGCTCTTCTCACAAGCCTTCGACCATTGGAACTTCACCTTCTTTTCGATAAATTTGGTCAAAGGTGCTGCAATAGATGAGAAACCCTCAACAAATCTTCGATAGTAGTTGGCTAAAGACAAGAAACTCCAAATATATAATGGATTCACCAGTCTAGGACAATTCTTCATCGCCTCGATTTTCTGAGAATCTACCTTTATTCCCTCACTTTATACCACATGGCCCAAAAAGGCTATGGAGTTCAATCAGAACTCATATTTGCTGACCTTGGCATATAATTGATGATCCCTGAGAGTCTGAAGCACTACTCTCAAATGAGCGGCATGCTCCTCCTCACTCCGAGAGTATATAAGGATGTCATCAATGAACACGATCGCGAACATGCTCAGGTATGGCTTGAACAACCTGTTCATCAAATCCATAAAAGTTGCAGGAGCATTTGTTAGTCCAAAATACATAACTACAACCTTATAATGACCATAACACGTCCTGAAGGCTATCTTCGGGATATCACTCTCCCAAACTCTGAGCTGATATGTTACACCCCGTAAAATTCCCAACACATAGATAGCCTATTCGCGTGTTGGTTAAGCATATTTGGAAGCCATACATGCTAGAAAAAGGCCCGGAAAAAGATCGGACGAGGAACCTATCGAACCATCGCGGAAGGAGCCGGGGCAGAGACCCTCCGCGATGGCAGCGTGTCACGGAGGTGGGGCATCCGCGTTGGCTCCGTGACACGTTGGGCCTGTCCAGGCCCAAGTATATAAAGCCCCACTTTGGTTTTAACTCATTAAAACATTTTAATTTCCAGAAAACTCGCGAGAGAACAGAGGAAGCACGCAAGGGATTTTAAAATATCGCTCGATTATGCCGTCAAATGTAGTCCAAATCCAAATTAACCTCAGATACCGAGGTATTTAGCAGCAGGGAGCATTCCTACAGATTTAGTTTAGCGAAATTCGGCGGACAAATCGTCGTGCTACCGGACTAAGGTAAGTGGAATTGCCCCAAATTAGTGTCAATGTGCTCCTAGCCTTAAAGTGAATACTTCTCCCTTCTGGACTTT
>JACEIK010009546.1:15113-50455 GCA_018107945.1 Datura stramonium | reverse complement strand
CCACTCTTTGTACTATCGTAAATTTAGCCGAGATATAACGGATGAAATCTTCGTGTATGTACATGCATACAAACATAAACATTTTCTCAAATTAGTTCCAAAACTTTAAATATCACATATTCCATAATTAATTTAGTTTCTTTTTATATCCACACACAAAAAAAAAAGGTAGGAGATTTATAAAATGGAGAGTCGAATCTTCAAGTAATCAATTAATTGAGATAATAAGAGCTTAGAAATATTTTTTTTAATTAATGTAATAGTTGATTTTAAATTTCACTAATTCTTTTTTAAAAAAATATTTAAAATTTAAAGAGTGTCTGTTAAACGTTAATAGAATCCACATCATACCAAAATAATCAAATCTAACTTTACTAAATTCTTAAGTATAAACGAGTTGTGTAAATGAGATCTCTTGACCTTTCACCATTTAAATAGAAAATAATTTTTTTAAATTTCTTATGTGTAAAAATGATGATTTTTTATTTATAAAAATAAAAATCTCTTATAATAAGATTTTGAACTTTAAAAAACTTGTAAAAAATTAAAAAAACCAATTCTTCCTATTATATATCTAATAATTCACAATTACTTACCCGAAAAAGTTAAAGATATGCCGATGAAGATCAGCATCACGAAGCTTAGCCTCAATTTGTTCGGCAAGAAAAACTCTTTGCTACGAGAAATACATCCCTTCTCTAATTGCTTTCAAAATGCCTCCTCCCTCTTAGTTTTCTGGAAAATGTTATTAATTCTCGTATTGTTATAAAATCAAGTTTAAAATAATAATAGTATACAATAAATATTGAGTGAAAATAATATATATATCAAATATTAAAGTAAGAATAATTTTAAAAAAAATAAAAAATAAAAAATGAAAAAGAGGAGAGCTTTTATTTTTCTTAGGCTATCTTCAAGTCTTTGTTCAATATAATCATCAAGACCTCTATTTATAATATTACATAGAGGCATACAAAAAAATAGCCATAAACATGACATTAAAAAGATTATGGAGGGGGTGCGAGACACAATATTAAGGATTAGAGATTACGGGGAAGGTGGAACATAATGGTGTGAAGTAGTGGGGAGATAAAGAGACTACATTTATTGTACATCCACATAAAATATATTTTATAACACCTCCTCCTTGGATTTTCATAGATAATGTGTCTCGTTAAATTCTTACTAGGAAAAACTCGGTGAAAAATTCTAGTGAAGGAAAAAGAGTACATCTTGAAATATGCATTGTTTGTTGACTCATTAAAAATCTTGTTAAAAAAATTCAGTTGGACAAAACTTAGGCTAAGAAAAAAAGAGTGCAAACACATATTCTATTTCCCCTAATGAAAATATCATTTAATCTTATAGATGATGCATCCAATCTTGTATACTAGCTTTTCAAAATGTTGATATTGATAGTAGTATATTTGTGATCATAGCATATGTCTCTTGGATATTTTGGGTTTTGAACTTAGGAAAATACATACCGACAATCCTGCACTTGGTGACCTGCGTTATCAAGTAGGTAAATTGCTCATTCGACTTTTCGTAGAAACAGCTTCAAGTGGTGAACACTTTTATTTGCATGATAATAAAAATTTGTTGTCTTATAGAATAACATGATATAACAGTATTCCCACATGCAAACAGATAATTTTATTGAGATCTAACTTCATATAAATTAAATATATTTTTATACATTTGCATAACCAATAATTTTTTGACAATATTGGTTGGAAATAATGATTAATTTCAATATTTCATTTCACTCGAATATCTTCTTGCAAAAGTGAAATTATATTGTGCCTGCACATTATCAAAAAATATTATCTCATTAATAATAGTTGCAAGATACATAACTACACCAATTGCATTTAAGACATGATACTTTCTAATCATTTTTATGAGATCGAAATTGATCTTTCTTTATGTTAAACAATCTCATTAGTCATTGGGATATTCAACGGAATTTGTTTAAAACCGTTTAAATCCTTCGAGGATTTCACTTAAAAGTTTCATTGTCTAGCTAGACTCTACAATCCAGCAATTATGCCAGGACATTTGAAAAACACTTATGCCACAAGGCTGAAGTCATACTTTATATCTTACGATATTTTTAATTTGACGTTCGCTCAAGGAATTCATTTTGTAACCCACTGACATTATCGCTTGATCATTGAATATAAGTCAAAAATATTACTTTTTCAAGTGAAATAATGTATACTTGAATTATATATATTTATTTGACCAATCATTTGTATTCCCATTTTAATAGATTTATTTCAAGAACCTTGTCATATTTATAATATTGAGCACTACACTATATCAAAGATATCGTCGGCAGAGTAATTTGATATATGTTCCAATTAAATGTAACTTATAAGTGATCTCTTCATTTGTCATCATTCTTAGATACTGAACCTTTACCAATATTTTATGAGGTATTATATAGTAGTTTTTCTTTTGAAAGCAGCGCCTCATTATTCATTTTCATCATTTTGCTCCTCTCCTCCCTCAGAAGTTTTATCTTCAGATTGATTGATCTATCATGCGTCAGGTGTATCATAGACTCTGTACTTCAAGGGATCTAATTCTCATTTGAGGATTTGTAGTTTGGATTATGACATAAGTTCAGCAAATATATCTAGCAAGCTGGTTTACAATAAGTCGCTAATTCGAAGGTTTTACTGAGCCAATCGCAACTCATCACCATCTTGCTCGCCTCCAACATTTTAAAAATGAATTATCTCTTGAACTTCAAGTTCACTTTTTAATAAGGATCTTTGAGATAAATCATTCCACGAATAATTTTTAGTTGCTAAGCATCTCTCCCCTAATGTTACAAAAAATCTAATATTTATGCAACACTTATTTGGGGATCCATCTTTATTGCATGGTGTAGAAATTGGATGCATATATCACATATTTAAAATTTTATATGAAATTATTTGGTTCGACCACGAATCAATTGTGATATGTGAACCTTGTCGACTTTATATGTACAAGTATTTGCTACAAATTCAAAAATAAAAACATCTCATATAAAATTTTATTTGGGAGTTTTGTTTTCATAACTAATGGGTTTAACTATAATTGGATGCATACAATTTAATTAAAGCCCCGGCTTGGACATAGTTATGCATACAATTTCTATTAAAATGACTTGGACATAAACCTACATTATTAACACAATTTTATAACTTAGAATTGTGCTTTTATTTTAATAATTTGAGCAAACAACCTTGAAAAAATTAAATTGTAAGTTGATATATCAATCGCACATGTGGCCTACCATAGATGCATCTATTAAACTATATAATAGTAAATGTCCACATGCAGGTGAACGGGCTCATATTCACCTTTTTATACATTACACAAATTAAGAGAATATCCTAATCTTAAATGGTACAATAATTAATCTATCATGAGGAAAAACAACCTGAAGAATTCATGAATTTTTAAAAAAAAATATATAATCACGTGAATTCCTCAATTATTTTCGCATCACATTTTAAACGGGGACGGTGAACCGATCATGTCAATTGATATTTGTTTCGGTAAACTTCTAGTTTACTGTGCATGTGATTCCATACATCGTGCCATATTTTTGTATGACAAACAAGAGAAAAATGCGAGATAATCTTTCACATAAATGTTATAACCTATTCAAGATTGTATAATATGAAGATTTTGATTCTTCCTATAATTTATAATCTCAAAATAATTAATTTTTGACCAATGCGTTGAAACTTAATAAATTTTTTAGACTTACTACAACAATATTATAAATAATTTAATTCTTCTGAATAGTAACATTGCTCTTTTAGAAGCTCTCACATAATTATGTATTACCACATATTTCATAACACCATCTATATGATGAACATTTTCTATAGGAGATAAAACCATATTATTATTTTCATGGTTGCCTATAATGATTTTGTAATTCTTTTAAGAATTTTTGGCTTTTCCTTATGCTAGCAATTAATAAACAAATTCGAGCGACCATACAATAATATTGTTTAGTCATGAGCATCACGGATCAAATGGCGTGGTTGACACCCCACACTAGCCCCTCGTGGGAGAATCAATAATTTCCAACTACTTACCCCAAAATCATAGATGTTAAGGATGAAATAATCACATTTTGAAATTAAATTAACGGATCATCGATATAATTAAAGAATCTGAAAATCAACCCCACAATAACACTCCCAAATCTAATTTTTTTATTGCACATTAAACGTTTATCTAGCATTGTCTAAGGTTATATCGGGATAGAATAAATAAAAAGCTATAAATATTTGGACAAAAGACATCTTCAGAGGAGGAGAGAAAAACTACATATCTTGAATCAGTCACACTTTCCGTTAGTACATTTGCTTCTCTAAGAGTGAGGTAGAGATAAACTTAGTATCGATTCTACACTCAAAAAAGAAGTATAAGAGTAGCATCAGTCGAAACACGGTACTGGTAGGGATCATCAGCGACTTTACATAATAATACACATACATACAAAACAATAATAAGTAATCAACTCAGAACATCATTCATACATAACAATACTCATTTTAAAATTAAATCTACGGGTGCTAACTAGCACGCTCCTTTGAATTGGGCCATCAACTGCGGTTGCTTGACCATTACCACGAATCACCGCTGATGGAACAAGTCAGAAACTACAACGCTCTTTGCCTTGGCGTAGCTCGACTGTGCACATCCAATATTTGACCAACTCTTTACAACCTACAAATAAGGTATAATCATCCATGTATTTCATAATCATCAATAGACGATAGACACCAGGTAACCACATAAGGTATAGAATGAATCATTCCCAAAGATTGCACAATTCAATCATTACTTCTCCTTTAAGTATTCCATTCATCAAGTCATTGCAATGCCTCAACAATTTAGAAGGAAAACACTTGACCACAAGTTCAATTCGATCGAAATACATACTCGGTCAATTTCACATACGTATAATACATCAAATAACACAACAAATGGTGACATGTAGGTACACACCTCAAAGTCCGTCACCATGAACGCTCAACCGCTGAAAATCAATGTACACATGCGGAGGGGTCTTATTACGCCCTTCCAGTCATGATCTGTAGTGGACTCCTATAAATTCATGTATTGTACCGGCCATGGTACCCGCTCCCTACTCATATGCTCGTTCAAATTCTCCCCTTGGACATGATTCACTTAGTTAATATTGATCATTCAGATTCTCTCCTGAGGCACGAGGCACTCATTTTAAGGATATCTATATTATCACATTTCATTCTCATAGTCAATTTATTATCATTAAGTCCATTGTTATGACATTTTAGGGGTCTCGTACACACTCCATCAAGATAAACATTTAAACAACTCGAATCATTCTCAGCAAGTATAAAAGGAAATGAACAACCATACACATTCACTTCCATGTTACACGGGTAACAACAACACATAGGATCACTCAATCAAGGAATTAAACAAAGAGATTAAAACACTCAAGGGTCCACAGAGACTAACTTACAGCCACATATTACGGTTCCACATCTATGCATGTCATTATGAAAATTCTAACTCTTTCTAAACCATAATCTACCTCAGATTTGGAGGGGGTCCAAATGTCGATCACTTTCTGTTGGAGCCTTGCCTTTCCTCAATGCCTTTGAACGTTCAAAGTCTAAAAATAAGGGATTAAAACAATTCAATATTCTATCACCAAAATAAGGGTTTTGAGAATTCAAATCCACCATATTCTACCTATTATCACAACTCACTTTGCTTCCCATGGTTTAATTCACAACATTACTCCCTCAAGCCCTTTTTAAGAAGGGCGGTTTTTAGGAGTAAAGTCCCAATTTCACCTAATTCTGAATCTCAATTTCCACATGAACCACATTCTCTAAGAATACGCCTTAGGGAGTGATCATTACTCTATTTTAAACTTAGAAATCATACACCGTTAGTTCTCCATAATTCAATCCTGGTTCTACTAACCTAGGGTTCTCTTGCTAGAAAAATCACCGTGGGGGTCCCTCCTTGATTCATAGGTGTTAAGGAATCAACCATAGAAGTAAGTTGAGTTTCTTACCTTAAGAGGGAAAATTGTACTTCTCTAGGAAAAAATTGCCTCTAGCTCTTGGGAGTTAGGTGCTTCAAAATAATGAGGCATAACCCACGAAATCACTTAAAATCCACTTATTGATTTACGTCATCCCGCTGCCAGTAGGTCACTTTTTTGTGGCGGACCTATGACGATCAGACACGACTATAGAGGATCAATAGTTATTCTCCTGGTCCCTTTATAGCATACTCGACCATGATGGCGGTCTTCTTGCGGCGAAATCCCTGCTTGCAACAGTCTCGTACCCGGTAGCTCCCAGTGCTGCTCTTAAACCACTCCCAAACTCAGAAATTTTTCACTAACACTCAGAACTAACACCTTCCTGCCCCCAACTTAGGCTAGTTAGGATGTTCTACACTTATTTTCCTCGTAATGACGTGTAGATTATTCCATCAAATACCAATTAAAGTACCCGTTCATCCCGAGCGACCTACAAAAGCAAGAAAGAGAGCATGCGGATTCCATAAATAGTTGATGATATTTGTTCCGCGTAATAGACCTCGGTATCCCAAGTGGCTTCCTCCCATAAGATGATTCTTCCATTGGACCTTTAGTGTTGCAATCTCCTTCGATCTTAACTTAGGACCTCTACCCACTACTCGCCACTAGCTTCTCCTGCGGACAAGTCTCATCGGCAACATGAATCCCATTTAATTATATAAGACCTTACCCATGGTATTTCTTCAACATGAAAACATGAAAGGTGGGATATATTCCTTACAATCCAATGGCGGTACTTAATTCATAAGCTACTTCCTATGCGTCGGGAATCTCAAATGAGCGAAGCCATATCTCGGAGCTAAGCACTTGCTTGCAAATATTATTCTCTTTATGAGGGGATACAGCAAGCACTTGATTGCTCTCCTTCGTGAACTCCATATCTCTCACTATCCTATGCATATTGGTTCTACCTACTTTGAGCGGCTACCAGACATTCTTGAATTATCGAACCTTTTCAAAGGTATCTTTAAAGAAAATCGAGTGTCCCAAGATCTCACCTCAAATGCATCGAACCATCTAATTGGAGACCTACACATTTCCTCCACACAAAGCTTCAAATGGCGCCATGCCGATGCTCGAATGATAGCGTTGTTGCAAGAGTAAACTCCACCAAGGGGTAGAATTTATCTAATGGCCACCAAAATCTATCACACGGGCTTGAGCATGTCCTTTAACACCTTAATGGTCATTTGACTATCCATTTGTCTACGAATAGAGAAGGTTGTGCTCAAATCCAACCCGATACCTAATTTTTCTGTGAAGTCCTCCATAAATGGGTGGTGGTAGTACCCGGTTTGACATGATTGTGGCACCCCACATAATCGAATCACCTTCTTCACATACAACTTGTCCATTCTCTCAACATTGTAAGTTACTTGAATAGGCAAGAAATTGGTAGACTTGGTGGTCTGTCAATAATAGGCCAAACATAGTCCAAACTTTCCTATCTTTGGGAGAAAAACCACACAGTCCATTGCTATCCTATCTCATTTTCACTTTGGGATGCCATCCTCACGAAGTACTCCCTAGGATTACAGGTGCTCGTACTTCACATTGTGATTCAAACAACACGACAACATAATTAATGTCCCTCTTCATCCCGCCCCACCAATAATGCCACTTCAAGTCATGGTACATTTAGTAACCCCGAGGATGGATGGGTATCTCGAGTTGTGACACATAGGATGGTTTTAATTAGCTCATCAACTCGCGGGAACACTACGCATCCATTTATCCTCGGGACCTCTTCACCATCTAACTTTGCTTCCTTAATTTTCCCCATAGAACCTTGTCTCGATCTTACTCGGCTTCACATCCTCAAATTTTTGACTTTTATCTCTTCTAATAGTGATAACTTAGCCTCTATGCTTTACGCTAGTATCCCTCACTATTTCTATCCATGAAAATCTCATTAGGCTATTCGCCCAGTGTTTGAATTTCTCTTGCCATCGGCTGCTGTGTAACTTCCAAGCAAACTAGGGCTTCCCATACTCACTACTTTTCGGCTTAAGGCTGACCACCACATTTGCCTTCCCACAGGTGATACGGGATTGTTACATCATAATTCTTAAGTAGTTTCATCCATCTCTTACGTCTCCAGTTAAGATTTTAGGAGAATAGATATTACAAGGATTACGATGGATTCGGTGGACATCTAAGAATTAACCCACATGCTGAGGTGAGTGCCTCAGTTTTTAGGTGAACACTACCCCATTTTGCCAAATCCGGAGGTCATGTGTAGGGTAATTCTTGTCATGCACCTTGACCTGCTTGAAGCATAAGAAATGACTTGTCTTGCACACGTGAGCATCCAGCCAGGACCGTGAGACATCACAATAAACTACAAAATCTTTATTTCCACCGGTAGGGCTAGGATTAATGCCGTGGTTAGCGGGGTTTGCGCTTATGAAAACTCTCTTCGCATTGCTCGAGACCATTGAAAAGAGCACATCCTTTTGAGTCAACCTTGTTAACACACAGAGGCAATGGAGGCAAGATTCATCGCAAATCGGCGAGTAGTAATTGACGGCCCACAAAACTTTGAATCTCTATCACCATAGTAGACCTAGCCCTATTTTAGGCGCCTCTGCCTTACGTGGATCCATCTTAATACCTTTCAGTGGAGACTACATGCCCCAGAAAGACATCTTGAGCTCAGCCAAAATTCACATTTTGGTGAACTTGAGCGTACAACTATTTCTCCTTGGCGGCCCTAGTATAATTCTCATATGGTTTTCAATTGTTTAATCTTAGAGTACCAAGATATCATTAATGAACACGATTACAAATGAATCTAGATAGGGATTGAAGATACACCATTCATCAAGCTCATGAACCTTTTTGCTGGAGCATTAGTGAGTTCGAAGGACATGATTAGGAACTCATAATGTCCATGCTTGGTTTGGAAAATCCCGTTTAACAATATCTTAGCGCAAATCTTGTTGATGATAGCCGTCTCGAGGTCAATCTTGGAGAACACATCTTCTCCCTGTGAATCAATGTGTAATCTATTAGAGGGAAAAGTGTTTATATCGGGAGGTTGCCTTATTCAAGCGCGAGTAATCAATGCACATATAATTACCGTCCTTTTTCACAAACAAGACCGGGGCACCCCATGGAGAACACTCATTGATAACCCTTGCGAGCACTTTTGCAATATTTCCTTGAGTCCTTTTGACTCAAGCGGGTGCCATTCTATATGGGAAAATAGAAATAGGTCGAGCCCCATCTCTAAATCTATACAAAAATCAATATCACGATGATGGCATGTCGGGAAGATCCAAAGGAAATACCTCTAAGAATTCACAAACTATTTAGGAATGTCTCTATAGAAGGACCTTCAAAATTGGTATCCCAAATATGAGCTAGATATGTTGAACACTCCCGCTCTATCAATTCACAGGCACTAATATAGAAAATGAGTTTCTTAAGAGCAGGGATACAATTCCCTTTCCACTCCAACCTAGACGACCTAAGCCCGATATAGTGGCTTGTCTTGGCATGACAATCCAAAATGGCATGGTAGGGAGACAACTATCTCATCCCCCAAATCAAATCAAAATCTACCATGCCTAAGAGCACAAAATCTGCAGTATGAAAACCCATAAAGTCAACAATGCAATCACGACAAACCCTATCACCACCATAGAATCTTAGTAGTAGACAAATGGATAGAGGTATCAAGCACATCACAAAAAGATCCAATCCCAAAGAAACATGGCGAAACATAATAAAAGTAGAACAGGATCAAACAAAGACGCAACCATTTTGTTAGACACAAAAATATACACCTTGATGGCGTCGGAAGCATCGCACTTGTGGGCCTACCCCAAAATGTATAAAAAGTGGGCACGATTACCTGCTAGACCCACACCTGTTGGTCTATGCAATATAATATCGAAAGTGACTAATACTAGACTTGGGAGGTGAAAAGGAAAATCAATGAAAAGTTTGGAATTTCCCTCGAGCGACTAGTGATGCAGTCGTTAGGAGAAAGAATGGGCCGATAGGATTGCCGCAGTGAAAGGTTTGGAAGATTTTGACTGGGAAATAACAGGTCTTAGAATGACCCGTTTAAGTTTATAACGAGTCATTAGATTGGAGTCGTGAAATTTGGTCTCGTCGGGAGGAAGTGACGAGTCTCGAGACAACTCTGTTGTAGGTAGCTGCTTGGTCATTGTGTGCCGTTGGGGAGGATTTCGAGGTTAGTGGAAGTGAGTGACGACGACTAGTATCCACAAGTCATTGGTTGTTGAATGGCTCATCCTATTTGGTCGTTGCGGGGAAATTAGAACTGGTCGGGGTGTAGCAATGGGAGGTAGTAATAGTGTAAGGAGCTAACAAGGTAGATTAGTTTTTTCCGGAAATTCATTAAGGTATTTTCATCATTCCTAAACCCTAGCATCCTAAAAAATGTTGTTTTAAGATCAAAATAGGGAGTTTTAGGAGGGGTGAATTCATACTAGGCTCATTCATATTCATGCATGCAAGTTGAGGGCTTAGAAGGTGATCAAGTTTAGGTTTTCTATAAATTCTTCCTCAATTCTCATTGGGCTATCAAGGAATTAGTGTAATCAGTCCATCTCAGGTATGTAGGGTTATGAATGGGTGAATTTGTTCATAAATGCCCAATACCTCTTTAATTCATGAAAAATCTATTTTGATCCTATGGGGTTTTAACCCAATGCCATGAATTTTCTATGTTTCTACCATGGGTATGATCGAAGTGTGTTTCTATTATTGAATTATGATTCATTGGAAAGTTTTACATTGTTTTAATTATAAATCATGTTTTCAAGTTTTATAAGTTATAATGCCCATCCATGAGAATTCATGAAAGTTCAGATTTATGATAAATGTTCAAGTATGATGAGATATTATTGATGAAAAACATGTTTTCAAGTTACCCATCTATGAGCATGTTTCAAATTACCTATATCTATGATCATGTTTTTTAAGTGAATTAAGTATTTTCAAGGCATGTTTAAGTATTGGACAAGTCCATATGTTCAAGTAAGTTATGATTTCACCAATTAGCTTACCCCATAGTTTTAGAGTTAGTACTCCCAATTATGTTCGGCTTTTGGTATGGTTTGAGCGAGAAGCTCTCATGTGATTTCGGATTTTATATGTATTTGGTTATTAAGCTTTGTCAATGGATGATGGTCAACTTTGTTGAAAAATGATGGAGAGGATATAGATGTTTTTAAAAGTAGTGTATAGCCTTAGAGTAGGTAATGGTCGATCCAACCCTATGCCTCGAACTACGCGCCAACGTAGGTTAATATATATATATTTTGGGACCTCCCTTGTGAGCTATCCCACATACCGAATAGGCCTTGATCTTGACATACCGATATCATGGTATCGTCCTTAGCCTGGCAAGGCTGGGCAGCTCTACCCACTTAAGTGTGATAGTTGGGACCAGTAAGCTCTATCGTGGTAATGTCGGATTATATGGCAAGTCTCCCATTATTCCTCATGATTTCGATTATGCATGTTTATCATTCATGATATATATATATATATATATATAAAGCGAGTTTTACCCAATGTTCGGTTACTTTATGATTATCGAGATTTCATCTTTGGGTCATTCGATTCGGTTATGATGTTGATTAATGTTGAGATCATGATTTCAAGAAATAGCATGGAAGCTACTCTCCAGTTTTTATATTGATTATGTTTCACATTATGCATGTTTTAAATGATTTTACTTATTTAAGTAGTTTTACTTACTTTTAACGTACTCGGTATATTTCATGTACTAACCGCATACTCTATCTTTGTATCGTTTTATGACCACAAGCTGCGATCTCGGGCTTCAGCCCCGCCACTAGCGGCTTAGGAAGTTAGCACTCGGTCTACATTGGTGAGTCCTCATGCGGTAGAGGGAGCCCCTCTTATTAGAATTGTATTTACTCATTTTGAGTTTGATTTAGAGGATTAAGTTGAGGTCTGCTTTTACATCAACTCATCTAAATCTAGAAATAAAATGTGATTACATAATTATCTTGAACTTGGGATTGTACATTGGATTGTATTATGTTATGTTGAAATTTACTCCATATTATTTATGTTAAATCTTCATAACACTTGATTGAGTTAGATGTATAATCATGCCATGGGTCAACTTGAACTCTCTCGGGCTCTTGTCCGTGTCTCGATCTGGGCTATGTTCGGGTCGTGAAAAACTTGGTATCGAGCAATAGGTTTGAAATTGTCCTAGGGTGTCTAAAAGAAGCGTTAGGTAGAGTCTTTTTCCAGAGAGTGTGAAGCGGCGCCACATTTCGACGAAGAGGCTACGAGACATTTAGGAAATGTTTCCTTCTTTCATGATCTAGTTCATGCGGTGAAATGTCTCGCTATCCTTCTAACTCATGTTATTCGCAATTTAGGGAATCATACTTTCCCCTCGAGTTAACGGCCACGAAATATTGAAAATAGAAATGGCCACGAGAGGATGGCAATGGGGTTGGGAACCAACAAGCCCCACTAGTCCAAGGCACCATGCACCGAAAATTTGGTTGCCGTTGGTCGGGGAAGCCATTCGAGATGCTGAGTGCGGGCCTTGACAGCCAAGGTCAACTAGCAAGCGTAGTGCATGGTAGCATGGAGCCGAGAGATTTTATAAAGATGAACCCACTAGAATTTCTTGGGTCGAAGGTGGACGGATATAAGTTTATCGACGAGATTGTGAAGATCACCCAGTCATGGAGGTGAGTAGAAGAGTGTGCAGATTTGGCCTCACTCCTTATCGGTTGAAGGGGATCGCACACATTTGGTTTAAGCAGTGGAAGGATAGTAGGGTAGCCAGAGTAGGCCTTATTAGTTGGGGGAGGAGTTTCACGTCACTTTTCTAGATCGATTCTTCCCTCGTGAGATGAGGGACTTGATGGCGGCTGATCGTGGGCAAAATAGCATGCCCAAGTGATACTTTATAACTTAGTTTTGCCTTGTTTATCTATTTATTTATATACATTCTCATGTGATTTTATATAAATGTGAATATATACACTAACCAACATGTAGGTTTACACTAACCTACTCTCGGATTTTTATCTTGATTATGTTTTAGTTATACATGTTTTAAATGATTTTACTTATTGAAGTAGTTTTACTTACACTTTGCATACTCGTACATTCCATGTACTAATGCATACTCTATGTTGTATCGTTTTATAATCTGAGGCTCCGATCTTGACTCAGCCCTTTTGCCACTAGCGAAACCGAAGTTAGCACTTAGTCTCTATTGGTGAGTCCTCATCTATCTAGGGCATTTTCTATTCGGTTACGTTCACGTATTTTCAGTTGCGGATTAAGAGTTAGTTAGGGGTATTGTCCCATCAACTCATTAGATGTAGAGGCTTTTCGGACAATTGATTGTATTCGGCTTCAGGCTTAGGTTGTACATTCAGATTATTATGTTATGTTCGAATTTCTTCCATGTTATTTATGTTAAGTCTTCAACTTTACTTGATTGAGTTAGATGTATTTTCATGATATGGGTCGACTTGAGTCTCTCGGGTTCCTTGTCCTGTTTTACGATCGAGGCCTCCGTTCGGGTCATGACATGCAACCCCTCTGCAGGACTAATTGCCACACCTTCCAGTTGCAGGCACCTTGTCTCAGCTAGGTGCCACCTCTAACCACTAGTAGACTACGCCTCCTAACTAAGGGCGTCCACACATTGAACACACTCCTTCCTCTCTGGCTGGAGCTAGAGCTCGGAGAGCTGGAGGTGGAACAATCGGCCGCCCTAACCAAATTTGGGACACCACCTACGGATATGGACATACTCTCAGAACTTGTGAAACATCTTCTCGGTTACTAGTCTCGAGTTGGAGCGAAGAAGAGCGAGCCCCAATATCAGAGCGCACTACCTTGTTACTCCCACGTGTACCTGCGAGTCGTGTTGTGGTCCCAGGCGGACCCCTAGCCACGACACACCTGCATGGTTGGATGAACAGGTATCTTGAGTAGTCACGAGAAGTGCTTTGGGGTTCTAGGAAAAGAGTGTTGTAAGAACTCACCTTACGAGCCTTCTTCTCGGCATTCTTCGTGTAACAATCCTATTTCACCCCTTCTACATTTTCACATACTCCACCCTTTGCTAGCTCCTACTTGCATAGACCATCGGAAGGGCTGACAACTAGAGAGACCCACGGTATTCGGGCCTTTAGCAAAACCATCTAATCCTTTCCTCCTCGGTGGGCAATAGGAAAGACCATGGACGGTGAGTGAAATCGGCCTCGTATCTTTGTGACTAATGAGCTTTCCTACTCAATGGTAAGTAAACTCGTCTTGCCTCCTATCTCTCGGAGGTACAAGGTACGTACTTCTCCCGAGAAAAGTGGAGCACAAGCGGGTCCCGGAGTCAATGGTGGTGACCCTCTTTGGTTTTGCACTCCACAAAAGCCCTCCACCGAGTTTAGCATCACCTATTAGGTGAAGGTGGCAAACTCTACCCCATACTTCTCCATTTCCCTTAGTTTGTGGGACACGCCATGACAATCAATTATGAACTTGTAGGAATCCTCCGCCTTAATCTAGTAGAAAATGGGAGACTTCATCTTGGCGAACCTCTAAAACAAGTCATGTTCCTCTCCGAGTCATTACAGGGTCCAACTACCGGCCTTAGGAACATCACAACCTCCGGCATATCATTAATACGAGGATCCACAACAGGCGCATCTTTGTATCCACGCTTGTTATCTGAGGAGTCTTGGTAGCCACGCCCCATTACTCACGAGGCCACTTGAAGGTGAAGAACTGAGCTAGGATCTACGAGGATTACGGAGCGAGGCTGCGGCCTCTCCTTAAGTAAGGAACCTCCACCTCCAAGCCACCCTCTCTTGCACCCTTTGGTGAGTATATGAGATGCGATCTCTCTCGGCCGGAGCAAGTGCGGCCCCCTTCTCTGGCAGTGGCAGACCTCCATCACGACCTCGGCCGTCCTCTACTCCTTGAGAAGCTGCGGCTAGCTGGCATTGGTCCAGTGCTTCCTCTTTGTTTTCTCCTACACTTGTTCTCACCATCTGAGAGAAATAAGAAGATTTTAGATACCAATTTGGATCACCAAATTAGAATCAAATAACCGCACAAGGAAAGAAAGAAGAGAGTTTTTCTAAAGTCTGCGGCCTCTCAAGATGAGTGACGGGCGTCTCACCTTGATCCACGAGACTCTACTATACCCATCTTAGTATAATGAGATTGGAGAACCTAGGGCTCGTACCAGCTTTTTCACGATACGAATGGCCATGATTGGCACCCCACACTAACCTGGTGGGTAGACCAGCAATTTTTCAACTACTTTTCCCAAAACCATAGACCTATAGGATGAAATAATCACATTTTGAAAATAAATTAATGGTTCATCGATATAATTAAAAAAAACAAAAATCAACCCCAACAATACTTACTTCTAGAATCTAATTGTCATTGCATATGAAAGACGCCTATATAACATAGTAATCGGGAAAGAATAAATAAAAAGCTATAAATATGGACATCGGATATCTTTGGAGGAGGAGTACGATTGCATATCTTGCATCGCTCACCTTTAGTTAGTCTCACGCTACTCTAGAGTGGTCGAGATGAGCTTGCGAGATTGCACTCGAAAGAAGTGCGGGGAGAGTAGCGTCGTCACGAATTACGGTGCGATAGGCATCCGTGGCGGACCTTACATAATAACACACACATACATGCAAAAAACAACAATAGGTAATCAACCTGAATATCATCCATACATAAAAATACTCATTTAGGGAATCAAATCTACTCGGTTGCTCCGACTGCTCACTAGATTGAGCTGCTTTGCCATATCTTGTAAGTAGCGAACAAGTCCTATTACCGTAGTGCTGCGCTCGGATGTAGCTCAACTTAGCTACACATCCAACATTTCACCCACTCTTTACATCCTACAAATCATTATAATCATTCACATATTCCACGAGTTATTAATAGACGATAGATACCACGTAACCATATAGTATAACATGAATCATTCTCCAAAGATTGCACAACTCAATCACTAGTTCTCTTTAAATATTCCATCCATCACATCATTGCAATGCCTCAACAATTCGGATGACAAATATATGACCACAAGTTCAATTCGATCGGATATATACTCTTTTGTCCAATTCTCACATTCTTACAATACATCAAATAATACAATGAATAGTGACATGGCGGGCACACACCTCCATATCACCATGAACACTTAATCACTGAGAATCGATGTACACATATGTCGAAGGATCTTATTTCTTCCTTCCAGTCATGACACACGGGGACTCTAGAAATCCATGTACTATCTCAGAGCGTGATACCCGCTCCCACTTGTAATAGCATGCAGGATGCTCCCCTCGTACACGAGCTACTCGGTCAATATTGCTTTCTAGGATACTCCGCCGGGCATGAGCCCATTCATCTCAATATATTCATACCATGCACATTGATTCTCATAGTCAATATATTTTTCATTAAGTGATCCATTTGTTATGACTTCTAGGAGGTTTCATCTTACCTCCATCAACTTAAACATTTAAACAACTCGAATTATTCTCGGCAAGTACAAAAGGGCATGAACAGACCATACATAATTCTTTCACTTCCATGTTACATAGGTAACAACAACACATTAGATCACTCAATCAGGGAATTCAACAAGGAAGATTTAAACACTCAAGGTCTAGAGACTAACATACATATTATCGTTTCACATCTATGCATACCATTATGAAAAGTCTAACTCCTTCAAAATCATAGCCTACCTCGATTTGGAGGGTTTGAATGCCAATCCTTTCTGTTGAGTCTTGCCTTTGCTTAACACCTTCGACGTTCAAAAGTCTAAAAAATAAGAGATTAAAACAATCCAATAGTCTACTACTAAAATAAGCGTTTTCAGAATTCAAACCCACCCATTTTACCCATTATCACAACCCACTTTGCTTCTCATGGCTTAATTCCTTAACATTACTCCCTCAAACCATTTTAAGAGCATTTTTAAGGGTGAAGTCCCAATTTCACCTATTTTTGAGTCTCGAATTTCTACATGAACCACGTTCTACAAGAACTATGCCTTAGGGAGTGATCATTACTCCCTTTTAAAATTAAATTAAAACCCATTAGTTCCCCATGATTCAGCCACCTGGTTCTATCAACTTAGGGTTCTCTTGCTAGAAAAATCACCATTAGAGGGGGTCCCCCTCGAGAATTTTCACTAACACTCAACCAACACCTTGCTACCCACAACTTAGGCGGTTATAGTGTTCCAATATTATTCGTCTCATAATGACATACGGATCATTACATGATCAAAATCATAGAAGAATTATTTCTTACTTTTACCCTTTTGTAGTTCATGATAAAATATATCACAAGGTTTGTGACATACAAAAGTATGTGACCAATGATCGTTTATCTTCCAAAATATATTTTTCTCTCAAACAGCTCATGAGGTAATTTGTGACATTTATCCAACCATACATGTGCATGTATTTGTTCATAAGTTTTATCATACCTTGACATGTTCAGTTTCAAGAAAGGGTGAGCATTCACGATATATAACATAAGCCATGGACTTTAACCATTTGTACACGCTTTATAAAATTTTATTATAAGCTTATTGTTATGCCTTAAAATTTATATGACACATATAGAAATCACTTTGAAAGGTCAAGTGTACCACCCATTTTATATTACTTTATTTTCAATGGAGGATTTATAAAACTTACAAGTTAGATAAATGCGATAATCATTGTGCCCAATATCTTTCATAACAAATTGATGGTAAGATTTTATCTTCACCTTTTGAAGGACTATTTAAGAACTCATGATGTTCTTACTTTTAATTATCGCAATGATGATTAATATTATTTAGATCCTTTACCACGTCCGTATTCATTCATTTAACACGACTTGCCTTCCTTTAGACTTATTATGCCTTCTTTGCCACATTCATTCACGGAATGGAGTATATCAAATGGGGCCGAACTTTATATTTTTCATCAAAACTATATTATTTTTCCTCAATCATCATTATATCGTTCATATATCGCGTCGGGACTTGAACCCAACACCTTACCCACATATAAAGGCGTGTTAGTCATAATTTATTGGAATGAAACTCAACATCTTACATCATGAAATATCGGACCTAAACCCCCATGTTTAATTCTCTTGGTGCGGAGTATAACTTGAATCTATCCTTTTACACACAACTAATGACATAATAGACAATAATATACTAGTACTAGCCCTCAAGTCTTTGAAAATATTATCTTTTTTTGTGATTGTATACATAAGTGCATGTAAGTTTCAAAAATTAGATAAAATATAACCATGTTACCACCAGAGACATAGATTAGGTTCCAAGATTTTATTTAAATATGTAAATCTTCATAAATTTTCTCTTTAGTATAATCTCAATTATCCATATTAAGAAATCTTTTTTTATGCTAATGCAACTATGCGGACAATACTCTTTTCCTCACAAAGTAGTATCTTTCTTTTCACAAAATAATACTTTTTTCACAAAAAAAAAATCCTTTCCCCTCATGAAACAATATCTTTTTCACAAACTTATACTAGGGGTCAAGAATTTACTTTTTTATTTTATCTAATAAAAATAATTATTAATCTTTCTTTCCAGCTCATGCCAAATTATAATAAGTTAAAAATATTCCCTAGAATTTTTTTTGATGCAATGGTTGCTTAACAAGATAAAATGCAAACTTTTTGCATATCACTTGGCAAAGCTGTAACACTAGATGTTTCTCTTGTGAGCTTGGGTATGTGGTGACAATTGAGAGGTTATCCTTGAGCATTCCTAGTCACCGCAGAAAAAAGGTCAAATGGAAAGGAAAGGCCATCGCTGTTTGGCTCACAAGTGGAGTATAGCTCACATTCAAACATCTAGTAGGAAATGGGGCCGCCCATGAAGCTCCGGTGGAAGGGAAAGCACGGAACCGTATTCCCATGGGTGAAGGATTCTTCGAAAAGCACGGGGCGGCTCGGAGACTTGGGACCTTGGCTTAGTCATGAATGAAGGAATCTCTTGAGCTTTCTCCGCCCGGCTTTATGTAGTGGTCGGCCTTATAAAGCTCGCTAAGCCTCGCTTCCCTCTCCCCTTCACTTAGTAGAAGTGAAAAATAGTCGTAGCATTCTATAAGCGTGGGAATGGCTTTGCTCGTTTTCGATATAGAACTTGATAATCAAAAGCTGCGTCTCTTTATTTTGTTTTTTTAATCGGCGAGATGATATCTTTGACGGGTGCTATCTTAAAACCACCAGAACGAAGTAAGGCCAAGTATAATGGAATCTAACCATACATGTCCTCCGATTATATATTCTAAATCTTCCACACTAACAATCATCCTTCCTCCAAATGGGTATTTTAGTAAATAACCAAATATGATACTCGGGCTAAGGGGTCAAGTTGGTAATTTTCTTACATCTCCCCCTCCCGGAACCCGAGGTATCATATACGCCTTTGAGCCTCATATTGATAACGTGTTATAAAATCAAACTCAAAATAATAATAATAGACAAGAAATGTAGAGAGTAAAAACAATATATATCAAAGATTAAAGCCAGAATAATAATAGAGACTAAGAGAGGAGAACCATTTTATTCTTCAAGTATCTTTAAGCATATTCAATATAATTCTCAAAATCTCTATTTATAGTGTTGCATAGATGCATACAAAAAGATAGTCATAAACATTATATTAAGGGAAAAGATTATAGAGGAGGTGAAAGACATAGTATTAAGAATTTGAGATTATAAAAAACATGGAATATAATGATAAAAATAATAAGATGAGAAAGATTATATTTAGTGAACATCCATATAAAATATATTTTGTAATGCATCTTTGGGTTTAACTTTTTTAGATGAATTGAAACTATTTAATTCAATTGATAGAGGAAAAGTCATGTGACGTTTAAGTGTATAATTTGCAAATTAGAAAAAAAAGCATTCTACCGACGTTCCAAAATCAAGATTCTTTTCTTACATTTTTAATACTTAACACGATTAAACCTCGTTATAAATGCCACTTGTTATAATAATGTTTCATTACCAACTTCTGATTTTTGTAGAATTAACTTTTCATATTAATATTTTATTTTTATAACAACATTCTACCTATAAAAACAATAAAATTTAGTATAAGAGGTAAACTCTTTGTAAAATTACCCCTCTATAAAAGCTATACTCAAATATTGTCTAACGATATTTTGTAGAAGATATATTATGTACAAAATATATTAAAATATTTATGATAATCATCATTAATGTCATGCACATAGTAAATTTCAAGTACCAATATCTAAATGAAAAATCTATATTAAAATAGTGTTTATCAATTATGGTTTGTAACTTCGGGAGGAGAGACTCATGGTATTTGTATTTCTTTACATTCATACTCTTTCTATTTTTTTAGTTCAATTGGATAACAAATATATTCTTTCTTCTTGGTACACAAAATCATTAAACAAATTTTTTTAATTTTTTTAATTTTTTTAATTTTTTTAATTTTTTTAATTTTTTTAATTTTTTTAATTTTTTGTAAGTTTCAATGATTTTTATAAAAATATTCTTTTATAACAATCATAAAATTTTCGAATAAACACTATTATTATAATGAGATGAAAAAATTGTACTATAATAAATGATTAATGATCTCAGGTAAAGTGGAATAACTTTTTTGTATTCAGGTGGAATAAAACAAGTTCCTTTCAATAAAACATTATTGAACCTTCACTTTCATTTCTTTCGTATTTTGCTAACACATGGTGTTATGCCAAAAGAAAAAATAATAATAAAATGATACTATCGATTTAAAATGAAGAAAATACATAAAATTCTTTTTAAACTTGTACACTAAATTTACTTTGGCACTTTAATTTTATGGTCATTTATTTACCCTTTTATTCTTACTTGAAATCTATTAATTTACCACCTAAAGTATAATACCAAACTCATAATGCAAAATGCATTATACAAATGCCACATCAGCACCATGTCGGTTCCACATGAAAATTGTCTAAATGTTTTTTTCATTTTTGGTTATTAGCAATATTTTCTTTTGCTTATTTGTATTTTATACACTAATTAATTTTTAATTTTAATAAGTTGTATTATGTATTGAAAATCAAAATTAGGGTTTTAATTTCTCTAATTAATGGGTTTTTTTTTTTTGTTAAAAATATATTAAGACTTTGTTTAAAAAAATTGAATCTTAAAAATACAAAGTAAAAAATTGATAGATAAGTGAACTTTTTGTGTGTGTGTGGCGGGGGAGAGAGGAGGAGGGGGCAGTGGGGTGGGAGTCGAAGAAGAGAGAAATGGTGGGGTAGTTCGAAGGAGAAGGGGATGGAGAGTTCGAAGAAAAGGGGAGTATTTTCAGGTCACAACATGATTACAAATTTTAAGGGAAAATAACATATTTTCTTTTCGGAATCCTTTTGATTAATTATAACTATCTGTGCATAGTCTCTCCGCTTCTCCTATTCATTGTTTTATTTTGTTCATCTTACTTATATACAACTCACGATTCTATGTACTAATGCTCTCTTGGAGGAATGGGCATTTGCATTATTTAATATGTAGCCTCGGGTGCAAATACATTCGACTGAGCGTCTTAGTGTGCTTACATCAATTCAACTTTCGATGAGCCCGTTCTCCTTTGGGAAAGTTATATTTTTCGGGTATTGTATAGTTTTCTAGAGGTTATACCGGGGCCTTGTCTGGTATGTCCGGATACTCTTGTTATGGTAGAGGCCTCCGTAGATTTCCATCATGTATGTCTCCATGATATATACTCTCATTTGACCTTAATTAATCTCTTTTATGTTAAAATATGATTTTATTAAAAGAAGCTTTTTGTGCATGATACATGATTTATCTCTTCTTTAGCTTTGTGTTATTCCTATTCCTTTTATGCTTATATATATGCTCTATGTTCCATGCCATGTTGAATGGATACACTTAGGCCAAAATAGCGAAGTGCTGGTCTCACCTAAGTCCTAAGCAGGGCATGAAAAAATTTGATATCAAAGCACTAGGTTCATGTGTCTTAGGGAGTCTAGAAGCCATATCTAGTAGAGTCATACTTATGGGTGTGAAATGCGCCACACTATAATTGAGAAATGTTTTGCAGAGACATTTAGAAAATGCTACTTTTTTTCACACTCCATATCGTGCTATAGAGAGAGTCCTAAGAATTGAATCTAACTCGTGCGTTATTATGAATTTAAGCTTGAAAATGCCTCCTAAAGGGAAGATGACAACAAGTACGAGGCTAGTACTAGTCCAAATGTTATGCCATAGGTAGAGGCTTAGTGAGATGCCTCAAACACAGGAAATTCAGACAAGATCCCAGGGGTCGACTCAACTAGGCAATTAGAATCGAGCATCCATCTCCTCCATCAATAGTGAACCCAATGGGAAACCTGAATCCTTTCCACTCAACAGTCCAGACTCTTATGATGCATAATTTTAAGGGAATGATTCATATGCTCATTGATAATGCTCAAATCATACCTCGATAAAGTATTATATGGAGCGTTATCAATAAAAGAACTAACAAAGATTGGGGTCGATCCCACAGGAAATAAGGTCAAGATATAGAATAACACTAGTATCTAAGCTTTTAAGTGTATTATCTCCAAAAAAAGGGGGTTTTATAAAAGAAATTTTATGATAATATTGAGAATTGATTGTTGTTTATCAAGATTGTACGAATTAAATAGTAAATATTCCCCATGGGTTCATAACTAACCGGGTTTTTACACTTGTGATCTATCCCAATGCTTACTTATAAAAACTTGATAACTAGTGTTCATCGAGCGACAAGTTCGTCCCTATTGGATAACTATACTCAATCACTAGGTTAGATCTCATGAGCGATTTCACTTTAACCTTTATCAATTTGTCTCAAATTAACTATCATGCAACCACTACTCAAGTCATACAATGACCCATAAAGATCAAGGCACTATTGTAATTCTCTTTTCCTAATATCTACTTCTCTAGAAAGTTCAAGCAAGTAAAGAACTCGGACAAGTCCTAATGTTGCGCTCCGTTAATCATTATAGATGAAGAGAATACAATACAAATGTTTAGCATAGGTTTAGAATCACTACGTGCAACCTAGTTTTGTTGATTCACCGTAGATTCCCATAACCCCTAATTGTAGGTTTTAGCCTCTCATGATTATAAGATAATTATATAAGCATTCATGAACAAACACATAATTTAATACTTACAAAGTTTATTGGAAGAAAACTCAACAGATGTGCAGAATTTATGAAGAATGATTCAAGAATGATGAAGAAATCAAAGAAAGAAATCTCAAGACTTGAATAGAAAGTTAACAATAATGTTTTAATGTATTTCGTGTGCTATGACTTGTTATATTTGAAAATTAACCTAAAGTATTACACAAATATTTAGAACCTTTTCCTAAGTAAACGAGGGGAAAATTACTGAGGCACACTTGACTTCACTACGACTTGTAACAAGATTATGCGGGTCTTACCTTGACTTGTGCATTGGCTGGCATCTGTTGAATCTGGCTAAGTGTTGGGAGCTGGTGAACCTTGAGTCGTTCAACCCCGAGTTGTGCTTTTTGATATTGTAGGAATTCTCGGAAATCTTCCGACTTTTTCAAGAATGGCTTGGTTCGACTCGTACCTCGGTTCTATGACCCGTGACTCCCTCTCGTACCTTGAGACACATCGGTCTTCACTTCTTCGAACTTTTCCATGGCTCATGGTATGGGTCTTAGGTAGATCTCATGATTTGTGGTTTCTACCTACCTGGAGACTTGGCCTATATAAATCTGCAAGGATTTTCTCTGAAAAAGTGCTATGGTAAAAACTCATACCCCGAGGATGGTACAACTCGTACATAGTAGTAAAGTTTCCTTTGCCTCAACACTTTGGCACGGACCTTTTCATGACTCTCGGTACGGCTTGTACCGGGATGGTACGACTCGTTCTGCGAGGTTGATACTTAGCCACTTTTCTACAATTTTCACCATCTTTTCACAATTCAACTCCAACTTCTATTTTTCTTGAAAAAAAGTAAAGTGACTCATCCATATAAACACACATAAGTTCATGCTTATTTTCTTAAGTTTGCGCGTCGAAAATGTTGTAAACGCACAACATATCAACGCACCCTCAACTTGTTTACATGTCCTCGAGGAAAGAAAACAAAACTAAAATGATGCTTAACTAGAAAATAAACTTGAAATACCTACAACCAACACAGCAAAATTAGCACTATGAACCACAATGAGCTATTGACCCTTTTTCCATTCAAACCAAGTCAACCATGCAAACATGTAGCTACGACTTATGACATACATGTATCAAGATATGGCCTCCAACTATTAACGAGAATTGAGCTATCAGCAATGCCATTCACGAATGAGTGTACACATAAAATACAACGCAAACCAAGTACCTTCACGTCAAATGAAGTCCCCAACACTCCACCAGATATCTGAATTATGAAACTTGGGACCAAACAAGTAGGACTTTCTCTCTCACAAAGATGTTTCAAATACGCACATGTCGGATACCATAGGCTTGCCCTTATATTCTCTACTTTGGCTCTTCGATCGAGTTAAGCTAGGCTAGGATCACTATGGGATTTTGTTTGGCTTGTCTTTGTAGGCTTGAGTGGGTATGGTAGATTTGAAATTTAGTGACTAAACCCTCCTTATTTTTATACTCGTGGCTTCGGTTTTTACTTTTTACCCCATTTTCACTTTTCAACTTCTTCTCCCTTTTCTCCATTAAAATGCAATATGTGGGTGTGGCGTTCTTTTCTCATCTTTCTCATTTCTTTTTCTCTTTTATGTTTCTTTTCCTTTCATTTTCTTTCTCGGTTCTTTTTCTTTCTTTTCTTTTCACACCATAACCTCGCTTTTGCTTTTTTCTTTCTTTCCACCTCCCCACCAATCGCTCCCCTACTACATCTACCCTCAACTACGCAATTTTCCTGAGTTGAGGTTAACAATATCAAAGGAAGGACGAGTCAAAAACGAGGTTCATTATAAATAGCTAGAGAAAAAGTTGAGGGTTAATCAAAGAAAATGGTCAATATTAGGCTCATAATCGGGATCAAGGGATTTATTTTTATTTGGTTGGGTAATTTAAGATAAAGTGTCTAAAATTAAAAATGGTCTATGATTATTTCCTAACCATCTATCTAAAACCTATGTAAAGACCTCTCGAAGCGAAGTTCTAGATCCTCAATGTAGTATCGAACTAAGTATGAATCCTCACTCACTCATGGTATCGGTTTACATTGAATCTACCTATCCAATTCATTCATGGATAAGCTAAAACTACACATGCTAATAATATAAATACCATTAAAAGATCCACAAAAATAATACAATTACAATTAACTACATAGCTAACATAAAAATTTCAAACGGGTCATTTTCTTCAAAAATATTAAACTAGTGCATTTATTGGGTACATAAAAATAATCTAAGAAAATTATAATTAACGAATAACAAAAATAACCTAAACATACCGATTCTACTAGATAGCATGTCCTAGGAAAAGAAACACGGCGAAAAGTCCTCACAGGTAAGACAAGATACCCAAAAAACTACAAGTACACTCCCCTTTTGAAAAGCATGTTTCGTCCATAAATGTAGAATATGAAAACAAGGGAGCTTTGGTGCATAAGTGCTCATCATCTGGAGGTGGTACCTCCTCTACAATAGTGGTGCTAGCGGTGGCTGGTGCACTCAGTGGGATATCACTAGGGGAATGGTCACCCCCCTCCCACCGCGAAAGTCGCCTCCAGCCACCTCAATATCCAATCTGGCAATGTGTGCCCCCTTGAAGGTCCTCGCACTTGTAAGCACTCTTTAGGCAGTGGTGGAGCTCCTCATTCCTCTAGCCGCTCTTGTAACTCCGACATAGCCAATGCGTCATGATTGCTTGAGCTCTCACTCTCCTCGATTGCTTTCCTTCTTCTCCTTCTTTTTCCTCTTCTTTTAGGGGTTTTGTACAACCTTCTTTGAGACCCTCTTCTTACCCTTTCCTCCTTTAGCCATAGAAGGGACCCAATATGCCTCAAATCCTGGCTCCTCATCGAGCTCAACGTCACAAGTCCGGAAAGAGTTGGGGCTGCTAGGGTCGTCATTTTCTAGAAGACAGCTTAGTCACTTGGCTCTAAGAGCCCCAACTACTCCCTAAAGGCTACATTATTACGGATGCTTGGCTACATGCTCATTGAAGCGGCGCTCAAAGCTATCTATACGGTCATGCAGCACCCTCGCAGCCTCCTCAATCATGCCTTCACCCAAGGATTCGCGTTCTACATCATAAATTAGACCTTTCTCTTAGTCATGTTAGCCTTTTAGCCATCTTTTAGAGGAACTCATGGGACCAATATATATACCCATCGGGCCGCTCGAGGAGCCGTTGGAGGAGAAGATGAAGTACTAGAGGCCACACGCCTCCCATATTCTTGGGTCCCCTGCTTCGACATCTCCATGCTGATCCACTAAGGTGGGGGCATCCAAAATGCTCACCCCCAAATACCGGTAGTAATGGGATTTGTGGTAGGAAGTCTAACCTGGCTCATAGGGTTTATCTCATCCCAAATCAGCTTTATATTTGTCGTCCTCAAAACCACAATCGAGGAGTATCAACCTCCATCTTTTCCTTAAGACCAACCTTTACACATAATGTGAACACGAGACTAGAAAATGGGATTGTAGTGCTCAATCCTGTAGCCCAATCTTGGATCTCCTCTGCGATGACCCTCGGAATATTGATGGCGTATATCGATATGATACATGCCACCAAGGATTCTCTATCTACATTGAGGGTATTTGTCATTAACCATTGGTACCAATCGGCGAGACTAATGTCCAGTGGGCCTTGGCTATGAGTTCAGTGGCCGCTTTGATGACACACTTTCCACTGGCCATGCGAGTTCACGTCCTCCTTGTCATCCGCTAAAACCCCGGCTAGCCATTTAATTTGGATCTATCTCTCATCACTTAACCAATTTGCCCAATTTTAGGGTGTCCACTAGGTAATCAAACTTATTTATTTGTCATGTTTGGAGCTTTATGATGCGACCCATAAATTACCTAAGCAATAGTACATTCGGAGATATCAACCGTGCAACCTCTCACTACCACACTCTCGATCTTGGGTTGTTCTCTCAATTTCTACCCGCCTTTTGCATTATTGCTCCATTGTGGCAAAATAATTAGCGTAGAACTCCCAAACCATTGCGGGAATTTGTACTTCTCTATAGGTTCTATCCATCCAATCAAATTCATAGGGGGTGAATATCGGACCTACCATTTCCTCTACCTCATTCAATGCCTTGGTGAGGATCTGCGGTTCTTCTTTGTATTCTCCACCTTGCATGGTTCTTGGAGGTGAGCAAAACCCCGCTCATATATCTGCGAGCCACGTATTCTCCACCTAATGGTACAGTTCTCGAGGTAGAGTTTGGCCACCTTCTTCCTCGGTGGCCTCATTACCTCATCGTTGGATTGGGCCTCCTCGGACCATTCTTCCTCATTAGAGCCACTCCAGGACTCTTGAACCTGTTCTTCTACTCCCTCTTTGGGGCGGGGAGAAGTGGCGGAAGCGACAAGAGTAACCTGCCTATACCTTGGCTGAGCCTAGTGGTTTATGGTTCGTCGGTGTTTGAGATTGTAATACTGCAGGAGAGGCCCTAGAGGGAGCAAACTCGGGAGTTAAAATTGAAAAGTTCAAAAGCTGGCAAGACATCACAGGCATTTCGTGGTATCAAGCCCGCAGTCGTTTAGCTCTATCTATCTTTTGTCGTTGGTTGGAAAAGGATGGTGTCAATGGAGACCACGGGAAATGTGACGACTCATTGTAGGGAAACAATGAGCCGTCGTTGAAAAATGAATCGTAGGAAGGAGATAGAACACATTTAGGTGACTTTCAACGGGCGTCTCAGCGACCCGTTAGAATAGAACACGAGTCCTTGGTTGTGAGCCCGTGGTTTTGGGTTTTAGTTGTTCTAGTGGACTCTCTACGGTGGATAAAAACGGTCCGTTGTTTCTTGTGACGGAGTAGGTATTGTGATCCATCGGGAGAAGAGATGTCAAGGTTCGAGGGGTTAACCACGGGCGATGTGATGAGTCATTGGTTGAAGGTATGGAGTACCGTCTGATGATCCGTTTGGAGTTACGAGAATGGGCTACCGGTAGTGGCTTCGATGAGGGATGTGATGGGTCATCGTTGGTTCCAATGACCATTAGTCCCACCGTGGGATCGATGCACGGAGCGGTTTCCGGGGCGGTTCATTAAGGGTATTTTTAACTTTTTCACGATATAAGGCCTAAACTACGTCGTTTTGGCTTGGAAAGTTGGATTTTAAGAGAAGGATGACCTACTCTAAACTCCATTCATGCATGCAAGACTTTGAGAGGGATTAAGGGGGAGATTTCAAGCTTTTTCACCTCCAATTCCTTCAATTTCATTCTTGGGATTTTAAGGAGAGTTAGGAGTTCATAAATCTAGGTATGTAAGTCTTCCAATGGTGGATTCTTCCACACCCATGTTCTTTCTATATTAATTATCCAAAATTTATTTGGCTTTCTTGGGGTTTTATATTTGATTTGTATAAAATTAAATGATTTTAATTATGGGTCTTGTGATTTTGAAATCTTGTTATAATCTACTGAAATTTTGATAATCTTTTGAGATTTAAATTGATTATAATATTGTTAATTTTAAATTTCTAAACAATTAAACTTTCTTATGCATGCCCCATGATGAAACGATTTATAATCCATTGATCCATTGGTGTTTTTGATAAGCCCAACATGAATTATGAATTTACTTATGAATTTATTATGTTATCTATTATGAACTTATGAATTTCAAGCTATATGAATGATCTACAAGTATTCAAGAATTTTATCAATCATGAATTATGTTTTGGTAGGCCACGGGCCTCAAGTCATGGCTAGTGCTTATATGTTCAAGCATGTTTACGATTATCATGATTTAACTAGCCCATGAACTCATATATGTATTATTATGAGCACTATATATGTTTTGGGAGTAGTATCGAACACCGAGTAAGAGTTCGGGGCCCATGTTAAGCCCCGAATCTGAACTACGTGCCAAGTAGGTATGTTGGGACCCTTTCATGTTTTTCCACCTGGACCAATTGGCCCTTTTCATGTGATCATGCCCTTCATGGTTCCCTACCCTTGGCAGAAATGCAGAACACCCTCCCGACTAGGGTTACAAGTCGAGCTTCATGTGTCCTTATATAGGGTATTTCAGTTAAGGAATCTCTCACCGTTCCTCATGATTTATGCATGTTTATGATTATGAATGTTGGCTCAAGTTATGTTATGTAATTCTCTCTTATTATGATTATAATTGGCCCTTTTCATGTGTGATCATGCCCTTCATGGTTCCTACCCTTGGCAAGGTACGAACACCCTCCCGACTAGGGTTACAAGTCGGGCTTCATGTGTGCTTATATGGGGTATTTCGGTTAAAAGAATCTCTCACCGTTCCTCATGATTTATGCATGTTTATGATTATGAATGTTGGCTCAAGTTATGTTATGTAATTCTCTCTTATTATGATTATGATTATTTTTATGTTACGAATATTTCGAAAACCTTGTTTCTTATGTCATATTACGATAATTATGTTATGAGCATGTTGTCCTATTCTTATGATCACTTATGAGATTTATACATGTTTTAAATATCCGTTTTGCTTACCTTGCATACTCAGTACATTCCACGTACTGACCGCATACTTTTTATGCTATATCATTTCGTGATACAGGATCCGGCTCTCAGGCTCACCCTCCTCAATAGCTTCTTAGAGTTCTCTATCAGCTTATTTGGTGAGTCCTCATATTTCGAGGGCCATATGTTCAGACTCTAATTTTCTCTTTCAGTTTTTGAATCGTAGGGTTAGTTGGGGTGTTGTCCCATCAACCCATCTTCCATGATTAGAGGCTCTTCAGACTATAAGTTGTATTCAACCATCATGTATGGATTATGTATTGTATTTTCTCCGTTATTATGACATGGTTACATTTTCTTATGTTAAGTCTTCCATTTATGTGAATGAAATAGAAGTATGCTCATGCCATGGGTTGACTTGGGGTCCTTCGGGGCTCCTTGTCCCATGTCTATGACTCGGGTGTACGTGCGGGTCATGACAGAGGTATCAACTTGGTATTCCTACACTGAAACACTAGGGGTATTTTCATCATGCTTGGAGTTGGAGGGCTCATCCCTCAGTGTCCTCCGAGTAGGTATTTCAGCCCTAGCCTACTTGTCTTGGGGCTTCTTCTTTGATATCCTTTTTAGCATTATTGTACCTATTAAGAAAAAGGTTAGTATGCATGACCTAAGAAAAAGAAAGCAATAAAAATACCCTCCAAAGTTTTCCATGAGTCTATAGTATCGTTCGTTGATGTGACATGATTTTACGACACTTTCGACGCTTAAAACCAAGAAATTATGCACATTCTAGGTATGTTTATATGGCTATGATGTGTTTTGTGCTTAATGTGTAGGAAAACAAATTTGGAAGTGAATTTGGTCAAATTAATGATAAAAATAACTGAAAGGTGACTGCCAGGCACTTAACGAGTCGTTGGCAGGAGGCACGACCCATTGCTTAAGGAGTGGGAAAAAGTTGGAGTTCGAAAAAAGCAAGGCTGACGTCAATCGTTAGGATTCAAAGAGAAAATTTCAACAAAGTGGCCAATGAAGTTGGCGACAGACATACATAACGAGTCTTCATGAGATGAAACGACTCGTTGGCAGGCCACTGGAACCATCTGTGAAGTGCACTGGAGTTTTGAAGGAGTCAGTCCACGAGGGACCTAACAACTCATGCTATGGCACGACGAATCGTTAGGTGACTCGTTTCCATCACCCGGTGCAATGTTGAGGACGACTAATGTAAGTAAGGAACGACTCGTCAGAAGGCCTAACGGCCCGTCACCTAGCCCATTGCCACTGCCGACCTGGTTTCCCGTTTTATTTAGGAAAAAGATTTCTTAGAACTATAAATACCCAATTTAGGTTTATTTTTGAGAGACGATTCTGAGACGATTCAGGAACAATTTTTCAGGCGATTTTTGAGAGGATTTTCGTACAATTGTTCTTGATTCAAGAAACGAAAGAAACATTAGAGTTTTATTCAATTTACGTGGTTTTTGTTCTACAATAATTTGTAAGTTGCAATTATGATTTCTTTAATATTTTGTAATTGCGATAATACAAGTATGAGTAGCTAAACCCATAAACTAGGTTTGTGAGAACCAAGATGAATTAATACACATAGGTAAAACACTTAGTGATTCTTGAATGGGGTTTTATGCATGTATTTTTTTTCCTTCGTTTTGATTGATTCTTGACGGGTGCAAATGTTAGGACTTGACTTATTCTTACTTACCGGACCAAGGAGGTAAAGAATGGGAAAAGGGATTAACAACGGAGATTTGAGGCTATCAACTCTCATCTAATAGCTTGAACTTGTCCGGGGATAGCTAATCCAATATTAAGGGTAAGGGTCAACTAAAGTACACCCATATACGAACCAAGTTGCATGGTGAAAATCATATAGATCGGGGACCAACCATTTAGGTGAACCTAACTTACCAATATTGCATGTTGAACACCAGAATAGATCACTAGTGTATAAGCCTTGTGGTTATGAAATCTTGGGAAACACAATCCTAGTCAAATCGTTAATTGAATACAAACCAAATTTGATTTCAAAATTCAGCAATTTTACTTTGTTTATTATTCTATATTTTCCCCCCTTTGGAAATAAGTAAATCAATAATAATAGTTATTCGCATTAACTTAGGTTCTTTCCATATTCCCTGTGGGATCGACCTCAACTTTTTTTGGATTTTATATTTGACGATCGACCGTTTATATCTCAATTGCGAGGTGTAATTTGGGCGACATCAAATTTTGGCACCGTTGCCGGGGAATACGGCTAAGGCTTTTGTTAATTGTATTAACTTTACTATTGGTCCTTGTTTCCTTTTTATTTTTTTCTTTGTTTTTGTTTTTGTACTTAACAGGTCAAGCTCATGGAGGAGTCTTTGTTTCTCGATGACTTAGCAGCCGTTCTGATGGGCATTGGGGCTGAGGAGATTCATGGGATTGAGGAGATTGTAAATACACTTGCTGGCATGGGGTCATACACTTATGCTCCAAAGAAGATCGATCTTGATTTTAAAAATTGGGTGACCCCACCAGCCAAGCCATCTATTGAGGAGCCTCCAATATTAGAGCTCAAAACACTACCATCCTATTCACAGTATGTATTCTTGGGAGTCGGTAACACTTTACCGGTCATTGTCACAGCTGACCTGGAGGAATGGAAAGTGGAGGCTTTGGTCTCCGTCTTAAAGAGATATAAAAAAGCCATAGGGTGGACCATAGTAGATATTAGTGGAATCCTAGCCGGAATTTGCACTCACAAGATCCAGCTAGAACCAGATTGCATTCCAAGTATTGAACATCAACATAGGTTGAATCCACCTATGCAAGAGGTGGTCAATAAGGAAATCATAAAGTTGTTGGATGCAGGTGTAGCTTATCCTATTGCAGACAACAAATGGGTGAGCCCACTCTAGTGTGTATCGAAAAAGGGAGGAACCACGGTGGTCCAAAATGCGAACAATGAGCTCATTCCTCTAAGAGCAATCACCGGTTGGAGAGTATGCATGGATTACAGAAAACTAAACCGGTGGATGCAGAAAGATCACTTTCCGATGCCATTCATGGACTAGATGCTAGACAGACTTTCAAGTAGAGGATGATATTGCTTCCTTTATGGTTATTCAGGGTACAATTAGATTTTTATAGCCCCTGAAGACCAAGAGAAGACCACATTCACTTGCCCATATGGTACATTTGCTTTTAAGAGGATGCCATTCGGGTTATGTAATCCACCCGCCACTTTTCAGCGTTGCATGATTTCCATATTTTTTGACATGGTGGAAGACATCATCGAAGTCTTCATGGATGATTTTTCTCTGGTGGGTGACCCATTTGAGGATTGTTTGGCTCATTTAAGCAAGGTGCTTCAGAGATGCGAAGAGACAAATTTGGTGCTTAACTGGGAAAAGGGCCATTTCATGGTGAAAGAAGGAATAGTGCTAGGCCACAGGATTTCTGGTAAGGGTATGGAGGTAGACTGGGCCAAGATTGAAGTGATTGCTAATCTACCACCTCCAATTTCTGTGAAAGGTGTTTGAAGCTTTTTGGGCCATGCAGGTTTCTATAGAAGATTCATCAAGGACTTCTCCAAAATTGCACATCCATTGTGTAAGCTAATCGAGAAGGAGGTGAAGTTTGTTTTTGATGAGGTATGTCTGAAGGCGTTCGAATGTCCGAAAAAAGATTGAACACGGCTCCCATTATCGTGGCACCTGACTGGTCTTTGCCTTTTGAAGTGATGTGTGATGTTGGCGGTGTGGCCCTAAGAGCTGTGTTGGGTCAAAGGCGTGAAAAGATTTTTCATCCAATTTATTATGCTAGCAAGGCTCTTAATGCAGCTCAAAAAAATTATACTGTGACAGAACATGAGATGTTAGCTATAGTTTTTGCATTTGAGAAGTTTCAGGCATACTTGCTCGGAACTAAGGTGATAGTCCACACAGACCATGCAACTTTGAGATATCTGATGGCCAGGAAAGATGCCAAGCCATGGTTGATTCGATGGGTTTTTCTGCTACAAGAGTTTGAGTTTGAGGTAAAAGACCGGAAAGGGACTGAAAATCAGGTTGCAGACCACTTATCCAAATTAGAGCCTGATGCAGCACTTAGAAATGAGCATGATATAGATGGCGTATTTCCAGATGAGAAAGTTCTAGCGGCATCTCAAGATCTCATCCCATTGTTCGCATACTTTGCTAATTATCTGGTGAGTGTTGTTGTACTAGAGCACTTATCTTTGCACCAGAGAAGAAAGTTTATGTCCGATGTGCATAAATTCTTCTGGGATGAGCCCTATTTACTCTGCATATGTGCTGATGGGGTTATTTGGAGATGCGTACCTGAGGTAGAGATGTTGAGTATATTTGAGGCCTTCCACTTATCCCCTGTTGGAGGCCATCACAGCGGGATCCGCACAGCCCACAAAATTCTTCAATGTGGGTACTATTGACCAACCATTCACCAGGATGCACACGATTTTGCAAAGGCATGTGATGCATGTCAAAGAAAAGGAGTCATATCACGGAGGCACGAGCTTCCTCTTACACCTATCCTCGTTATTGAGCTATTCGATGTATGGGGCATTGATTTCATGGGCCCATTTGTGAGCTCAAACGGGATGAAGTATATACTTGTCGCTGTTGACAACGTTTCAAAATGGGTGGAAGCAGTTGCTTTTCCAAACAATGAAGGGAAGAGTGTCACAGCGTTCTTGAAGCGAAATATATTTGCGAGATTCGGGACCCCCAAAGCCATCATTAGTGATGGGGGTTCACATTTCTGTAACCAGTTGTTTTGCTCTTTATTGAAAAAATATGGGGTCAAACACNGAAAGTGCCAAATGCTACAAAGAAAAAACTAAAAGGTGGCATGACAAGCACGCCACACCCTACCATCCACAGTCTAGTGGGCAGGTTGAAGTCACTAACAGGGAGATAAAGACTATTTTGGCAAAGTCTGTAAATGCAAACTGAACAGATTGGGAAAGAAAGCTAGATAATGCTTTATGGGCCTATCAGACCACCATTAAGACTCCTATAGGTATGTCTTCGTATCAGCTTGTTTATGGTAAAGCATGTCATCTCCCGGTCGAACTTGAGCATAAAGCTATGTGGGCGCTCAAGAAGCTAAATTTGGATTGGAACGAAGCTGCAAACTTGAGGCTTGATCAGTTGAATGAGCTAGATGAATTTAGTTTGAAGGCCTATGAGAGTTCTGAAATTTATATATCAAGAATGAAAATTTAGCATGACTACAAAATCGAGAAAAGAGAATTCAGTCCGGGTGATATGGTACTTTATTTAATTCTATACTTCGGTTGTTCCCTGGAAAGTTAAATTCTAAGTGGATGGGACCTTATCGAGTGGTCCAAGTATTCTCCCATGGGGCAATCGAATTGGAAAACCATGAAGGAAAGCGGTTCAAGGTAAATGGTCAGCGGGTAAAAGC
>JACEIK010009544.1:0-10673 GCA_018107945.1 Datura stramonium | reverse complement strand
CATGAAGGGATCTAACATGATTATGTCGGTTAAGACGATTCCTCCCATTGTTTGGCATGTTTTATGCATTATTATGTTTATGTTATTGGCTCAAGTTATGTTTTAATAAATTTTACTTACTCTTACGATAATAAATGATTTATGAATGATTTGAAAGTCTCAAGCCTTATGTTTTCTTACGGAATTTATGATATAAGCATGATGTCCTTCTCCTATGATTATTTATGAGTTTTATTTCCATTTAAATGTCCATTTTACTTACCTTTCATACTTGGCACATTTAATGTACTGACCGCATACTTTCTATGTTGTATCGTGTTATGATACATGGTTCGGATCTCAGGATCAACCTCATCCTTAGTTCATCTCAGCTCTCGCTCTCAGCTTATTGGTGAGTCCTCATGTTTTGAGGGCCGTTAGACAGACTTTCATGTTAATTATGTTTCAGTATCGATCGGGTTAGTTGGGGATCTTGTCCCATCAACCCATCTTATGTAGTAGAGACTTTAGAAAGGATGTAGAACTCAGCTTATGTATATGTATAGTACTTCCAGGTGTTACACTATGATTACGTTTCCGTTATGATGATATGCTAAGTATTCCTCTTACTTGATAAAGATTAGATGCATGCTTATGTCATGGGTCGACTTGGAGTCTTTCGGGGTCCCTTATCCCGTGTCTATGATCTGGGTGTACGTACGGTCGTGACATGTTCCTACCCGTCCGTCAGCCTACATTACAACAAAATTTAAAGTCCTAATTGATCCTAAGATTCAAAATTCTATATTAGTGGAGTACTACACTAAGGGCAAGCCTATGGGCTGTCTTTTTCATGCATGTTGAGTTCTTTGAGAGAGTGAGCGGAAATTGTTATATTTATGCCCAAGTTAATATTATTTTATATCTTGTGTGTGAAAGGGCATCTCTCCAAATTGTGAGGGGCACAATGGTAAGACTTTGGTAAATATTGATTGTTAAATTACATATGATTCATGTTGGCCCAAATATGTCTTGATGAGATAGTTTTCAAAAGCTAAGTGATTTCGAACTTTGACATTTTAATGTTGATCCTAGTTGCATGCAAGTGAATTGTTTGAGCTTCATTGATTTGTCTCATGATCCTAAGTGCAAGTAGACTTGTTCGTAGGATGAATTTTCTACTTAAATGTGAGAAGGGAAGTAGTAGATTGTTCGAGAACGAACAATAGTTTAAAAGTGGGATAGTGATGAAGGGCGTATTTACACACTTCTTAGTCATATTTTACCCGTACTTCACTAAGTTTTGAGAACAAATTATGAGTGTTTGCATGTCTTTATGTTATATATTTGTGAAAATGACTAACACACTTGATTAGGTTCTTTCAGGGCTAAAAATGATGGATTTGAACATATTTGAGGCTTTTGGAACACATGTGAAGAAGATGGAATGGGCAAAGCAAGAACAATGCCAAAACAGTGCACTGGCTCAACTGTGCGATCTGTAGTTTGGCGCGCAGGAACTCCAGCATGATGAAGGGCATGAGGCTCTACCCTTGCTGCGCAATGCATGGTGTGACGCGACACCAATGTTGTGTGATGACAAGCGCGGTGCGCTGGCCCTGTTCGGCTGCCAAGAAGGTTATCCCACTTCAACTAGGAAAAGGAGCTACAAGTCCAAATCAAATTCGAGAAGGAAAAAGAAAAGCATCAATCTACTACTACCATAGAGAGGTACAGATTAGGAATAAAGAATTACAACAAAGCCTTGATCTTGATGATCATTGTATTAACTTGAGTTGTGGTTGCAGGATAGTTAAATTTGGGACAAATTGATAATGGTTAAATTGAAATCTCTCATGACACCTTACCTAGTGATTGAGTATAGTCATCCAATAGGGACGAACCAGTCATTTGGATGAGCTCTAGTTATCAGTTCTATAAGTAAAGTATTGGGATAGATCACCAGTGTAAAACCAAAAGTAGCAATGAATCCATGGGGAACACTTACCCTAGTTAATTGCATTAATTTGGAATCAACATTCAAATTCTCAACATTGTTATTTGTTACTTTTACAAATTCCCCCCTTTAGGATATAATTGACTCAAAATCTTAAATACTAGAGTTCTTGTATATCCTTTCATATTCCCTGTGGGGATATACCCCAACCTCTAGTTGGGTTTTTTATTGATAGCGTTCGCTTCATACTTCAGCAGGAGGTGTTAGTTTTAGCATTATTAATCGTCTACTAGTGGATCGCGGATTAGCACCGGTGAACCACCAGTGCCAATGCAGGACTACTCTAGAACTCACTAGCTACCAGATGTGACAAAACGGCGGACCAGGGATCAACACTGGCGAAATGCTGGTGACTCGTAAGTGATGACCGTCAGAAAAGGGAAAAAGTATCCAGCTTAGAAAAATAGGAGCATTTTTACCCTACTTTTGTACCTTTCTAGAAAAAGGGAGAGATTGAATATTCCATTATATAGAAAGTAGAAAGTAGAGAGTGGTAGAGAGAGTTTTTTGAATTGAATTGTAGAGAGAGAAGTCTTCATCTTATTCTTTCAAAAGGTAAAACAAACTCCATTGGAGACCAAAACCTTATTCTTGAATTTTCTTATTCATTTGGTTGAATGGATATTTAATTTTACTTATTGCAATGTCTTATTTTACTTTCATGTGTTGTTATATTCTTTGCTAGGGGTGTGTGAATGATTGGGGTTGATTTGGATTGGGTATTGTTTATTTGATCTAAGATTTACTCAACTGGTATAATTCTAGTGTTTCCTATGACTTTTAATCTAAATACTCATAGTTGCAAATGTGGTTGTCTTTACTTACTCTAATTTTGCATGAAAAATGGATTTAGAGTACGGGTGAGGAAACACTAGTGGGTAATTGGGTGTTGATCATGTGGAGTTGGGCTAGAGATAGCCAAAACCCATTGTCACACACCCATTAAGAATAAAAGCTAGAAATAATTAAGTCTTACCTAAGTTACTATGGTTGTTGTGAAAAGGACTTTGGGGTTTGAGAAAACCCGAGGCATAAGGCACCTAATTGGTTGAAAACATCGAGTGCCACCTAGTCCATAACTAATTATACTATTAAGTAATGGTAGGAGCTATTAGTAATTCCAATTCGATGACGCCCCGTTAATATCACACCCCTAGTAGTCTCTCATTTGGTATTTTATATGAATTGTCCTTGTTTTCATGTGAAAATTTGCAGTTCAATTGACAAGTTGTGATTCCCCCAATCATTACCTTATTGTTTTTGAGACATTGATGCAAGTTACTTTAATTTGTTAGACAACTCTTGCGTTATCAACTATTATTCCTATGGGATTTAACCCCCACACTCATTGAGTATATTTGTTTTTCCAATGACTATTTATACTCCATCCTTACGAGGAGTGGATTTGGACGTTATCAAAAATGGCATCATTGCCGGGGAATAAAGTTTGATAGCCTTTAGTTTTTTTTTGTTTTCAATTGATTTCGCATCTTGGTTTGTTTGACTTTACTCTTTTGGTTGGTGCTATCTAGGTTGATCTTGATATAAGCCAACATTCCCAAGAAGGAGAAGGTTCAGTGGACGGGCACATGGATCATGAGGATGATGATCTCATGATGCCCAATGTAGCGGGTGCCATTTGCCTACCTCCTACGGTAGGGAATGCAGTTTTCCATGTGATGGTACAATGCTACACTTACTCCAAATGAAAGGGAACTTTAGAGGAATGCCGAGTGAATTCGCAAATAGGCATCTCGGCAACTTCCTTGAGATTTGCCAAACCATCTATATCGCTAATATAAGCCAAGAGTCGATCAGATTGAGGCTCTTCTCATTTTCACTAATAGGAGAATCCACCGCTTGGTTGGAGGAGTTGCCTCCCAGGTTCATTACCTCTTTGAATAAGCTTATGGAAACATTTTTGGATAGGTTTTTCCCTCCCTCGAGGATGCTACAACTGAGGGATGACATAACCAATTTTTTACAACTTGTGGGCAAACAACTCCACGAAGCATAGTTGAGGTTTAAGAAAAAGGTAGTCATTTTTCCAATCCACGCGTTTCCCGATGGGGTTCTACATCAGAGGTTCTATCGTTCATTGATTCTATGGAAAATAATTTGGTGGGGGGATCCATCATGAATCATCCCTATGGAGTGGCTAGAGAACTTCTTGACAGAATGACTAAGACCAATCGAGAATGGCATACTAGAGATGTGGAGGTATCTTCTAGAGGTGTTTCCCCAAACCTTATGAATACGGAGATGAGGAAAAGGGATGAGGCTAGAGATGAAACTCTTGCTAAAATGATGACCCAGGTTGAGTTGATGACAAAGAATGTGATGGGAGCTGATTAAAAGAGTGTGAATGTTGTGGGTACCCAAGGACATACTCAATTTGATGATGAAACTTCATCACTGAGATATGATGAGGAGTGTTAATACATGGTGGGCCAAGTTGGGGGTTCTTGCTCGAGGTATCAAGGTGTCAATCCATGCCCTTGGTGCCTAAAGGATAAGAATCAAGGTTAGAGAAACTGTGAAAATCAAGGATGGGGGGAGAGAAATGATTGATGGAAGAATAGAGATCAAAATGGAAAAGGAAAGATATATCACCAAAGTTCTAACCCCTATGTGCCTCCTCGAAAAGAGAAAGTATCTCAAGGGTAGCTCGGAATGAGTGACATGAGCAACTCGAAGATTGAAGACATGTTATCTCGGGTGCCGAAGAACGTAGAATCCACCGACAGTAGGGTTAAAGAGTTAAAAGGGGAGGTGTCTAACCTCTCCCAAATAGTGAGTTCTAACTCGACATTAATCAAGCACCTTGAAGCAAAAATGAACCACTTTTCTTCACAAATGAACCCCCGCATGAAAGGTGCACTCCCTAGTGACACTGTTCCCAATCTAAAGAAAGATGACCATTATATGCCAATTGTGACTAGAAGTGGCAAGATGTTGAATGAAGTGGGCGTGATTCCCAAAGATGTTGTTTCCCCAAGAGAAAATGATGATGAAGAGTTGGAAGAGGTGCAAAAAACACCAAGAGTTTGTGATGATGAAGAAGGGAAGCATGAGCGATAAGTTGACTTGACTCCCTCGAATGATGTGAATGTGAATGAAGGGAAAGAATTCCCCCAATGAAAAAGATCAAGAAGCAAGAGTTCCACCTCCATATCCATAGAGGCTAATCAAGAAAAAATAGGATAATCAATTTCTCAAGTTTATAGAAATGTTCAGCAAGATGCCCTACTTCAAATGCCAGGCTATGTGAAGTTTATGAAGGAACTTTTAAAGAAAAAGAAGGCAGTGGATATAGGCGCCGAGGAGGTGACCCGTCATTGTAGTTCTGTGATGTCCAACAACCTTGCTCCAAAATTGTGAAGATCCTAGGGAATTTATTATTCCTTGATCAATTGGCTTGTGCATGTTCAATAAAGCTCTTTGCAACCTAGATGCTAGTATTAATTTAATACCTATATTTATTTTCAAGAAACTAGGGTTGGGGAATCCCAAACCTACCTCCATGAGGATTTTGATGGCGGATAGGTCAATTTAATGACCCGTTGGAGTGTTAGTTGATATCCTTGTGAGGGTGGAAAAATTCATACTCCCAGCTGATTTTGTGGTGCTGGATAGTGAGATGGACATCGAGGTGCCAATTATCTTAGGACACCCACTACTAGAAACGGGAAGAGCTTTGATTAATGTGGGGCTTGGGGAGCTTAAGTTTCAAGTAGGTGGTGACGAGGTCACTTTCAATGTGTGCCAGCCTACCAAGCCACTAGATGAGTTTAATGTCATATTAGTGATGGATGGTGAAGTGGAGCATGCTGAACCATTTGATGATGAGATTGAATCGGAGGATGACCCTCCGGATTGTTGAAGATTTAGAAGGTATCCATCGTGCCACGACGTTAACTATGTTGATTCTTGAGAGGCAACCCAAGTGTTTTTACTTTGGGTATTTTGATATTTTTGTTGTTTATGTTTTGTAGGATTGAGTGGATGTGCAATAAAGAAGATGAAAAAAAAGGGCAGGCACTACGCTTGTGTCATGCCCCAAAACTGGGAGGTTGCAACAGGCTCTCTATACCTGGTTGACCGGGAAGCCGGCTATACATCATCTGTAACTATAACACTTTGGACATCTAGGCCACCTGTCACAATCAACTGGATTACAAACTAGACACATAAAGTCTTAACAATATAGGATAAATAACTAAAATGCCAATAAGGCTATGACTACGCTAAACCCGGTGATGGAAAACCAACAAGGCCACAACTTGAATAACACTGTACACCCTAAGTCCATAAAGTCTCTAAAGAATAAACTGAAATTGATAGTCGGTACAGGGGTCTGACCTACCCATAAATACAACTCAAAATACATGCTCAAATAACTAACACCTAGCACCAGGAAGAAAGGAGCATACCAACAAATCCGCTGATATCACGAACCGCAATAGTAATTGGCAATCCCAGCCTCTACCTGCACGTGCAGCACAAGTGCAGGTCCCCAGGTGAAGGACGTCAATATGAATGAAATGTACTAGTATGTAAGGCTGACACTGTAAATACGATAGAACAATCATGTAATAATTGAATCAACACATGAACATATTAAGGTTTATAGATAACCTGGAACTCTACAACCTGTAACTGGTAACAACTCATTATAATATAAATTAATTCAAGATAACTGAATCACAAATAAGGAATAAGAACAACCTGGAATCCTAGAAACCGAAACTTGATAATAACTCCATACTAAGATGAAAATGCAATTAATTAAAGCAAAAAAAAAAGCTATAACTGTAATTCGGGTGATTAGCTGACCATGAATTCATGTATAAAATTCAACAAACCAGTGTACCACACTGTAGTAAAATAAAATTATCTCCAACCGCTATACCATGCTGAGGTAAAACAAATATATCTCAATCACAATCATAAATGGAGACAATAGGGTTCATACCGAGTCTATCTGCATACTGACAACCATTACATATGTTGACTCAGTAACTCTAACATGTGTATGTTATTACCACAACCCCGAATACTGAAATCATGACATGATCATATAGGACTTTTCATTTAGCAATTAAACACATACATATATTGTGAATAACCTCTAGGGATGTTCTTGGGACTGGAATAATATAAAAACTGTGTAGACACACATTTATGAATTTAAACATCTCCTAACAACGTACCTTCCAGGCTTATGGGGGACAGGTTAGGTTNTAAAAACTGTGTAGACACACATTTATGAATTTAAACATCTCCTAACAACTCTAACACGAGGTGCTGGGAGGAATAACTTAACTTATCATTTTCTGTTACCAATCTTAACATTCATTTCATGTTTATACTCATTTGACTTTCATGCTTTCATATCATGAATTGTGAGGGTGCCTCATTCATTCAACATCATATCTCATTTCAAGTAACTTATGAAAATGAAGAGATAGCTCATATATCTCAAACTTAGAGCTCTTTAACTTGAAAACTTGTAGGCAATTGTCTAGGGGCTGCCTTAAAAGAAATAAAGACTTATAGTCGTACTTTACACAACATAGGAATGGTTAGTGAGAAACTTTACAATATTCGAGGAGATTAGAGAAGCTTAAAGACATTATAAGTAGTTTAGAAACTTCCAGGAATAATCCTTTAGGATGTGAAAAATCATCCAACACTTAAGACAAATAATCAAAGATAATCGTTTGGAAAGTATGACGAAGAACTTCTCTTTAACTTCAGTTTCTATCTCAAAAACCATTGATTCTAATCATTTCATAAGAAGTTAACACATTATTGGCCATTAATCAACTTAACCCATACTGAACATAAACAACTTTATTTATAACTCTTTGTTAAATGTCTTTAGAACTGGATTATCTTGCTAGTTGTTTTCCTAACTCGTTCACAATTATAACCCTTATTGTCTAAGTTAACAACATTTAGCTCTACTTTTATTATTAATATTAACTTCTTTACCAAACATGATTCGTCACTCCACACTTAAGTCTTTACTCTCGAGTTCACTATTTCATCAATTCTTACACGCACTTACCTTTTTACCTAATCGGCAATCTTATCTCTTAAACCTTGTCTTGCTTATATTTTAACGCCGTTCAAAGATTCTTGAAATTAATTACGGATAGATAGCACATAACTCACATATTACCTTAAAAGGTATAACATTTACTCTTATCTTTCCTTTGCTTATTAATGCCTCAACTCTTCCACTTGGAGTAACTTGCTTACACATATAGATTTTTCAAAGAAAATGTAACGTGTCTACTTAAATACTTAACACAATTCCTAGGAGTTTCATATAACTCAAGAACCCTTATAAACATATAGCGACATTCTAAAGACAATCCTTGTCGCCTTAGAGCGTAACTTGAGCGTAAGCATAAGCATACATATGTTCTTATTTTCATATAACCAACTAACATTAAGATACATTGTATAAACTTCCCATAAAGATATTTCCATATATATATTGATAGTTTATACATTCGAGTTCTATTTTCCAAGTTCAACGTATCAGTTGGTTTGAAAACTCATTAGTAATTGGATAGCTTAAGGGAGAGGAATAAAGTAATCTCCTGTTAGCCTTATATACCTTAGAACATGTATATAACAGGGTCAGCAATTATCTTAAGGCATTTTCATTTCGTTATTCTTATTTACCCTTATTTCGCTTAAAACTGTTTCCTAGCGTCAAGTTCGTTCGAACGTCGTGTTGCTCTTTTTACAAACTTCACTTAGAATACAGAATTTAACACAGTTGACACCATATGTATATAACATAAGTGAAGGAACAACTCACAGTGCCTATGTTGAGGGGTCTCTAGACTCAATCTATAGGTACGACAACAAGCATTTAAATTACATCTTTTGCTTTACCTTCAAGAGCTTATACCCTTTTACAATTATGGATTTTATTAAGAAACTTCCACCCTTCAACAGAATCATAATATGATTCCAACATGAAGTTAGCTATATAGGAATGTTGGCCTTGTCAACAGCATGAAAACATGCTTGAAAACAAGAGATAACGGGCGCCTTACACACCTTGTTCCGATGTGCTTCTTTAGCTGACTTTCCCATTTAAAAACCATTCCTTAAAATCCTTAATTTATTAAGGTTATAACCATAAAACAAGTCATTTTATATCCAAAATCTCCAGAGAAAACTTCATTTCAATAGGCAGCCAAAACAACATATACAAAGCATCATTTCAACACTTTGTTAGTAACTTTTCTTCACAAACTTTAAAGGAAATGGAAATGGGGTTTTACCAAGTTTTCCTTGTGATTAATTCCTATCAAAATGGAGTACATGTTCAGTATAATTACAGCTGCATCAACCTCCTAAAATAGTAGCAACTTCATAGAACAACACATGAAGAACAATACATCATTTTTAAGCTTTCAACTTTTAGTTTTAGCTTGAAAGTTCTTGCAAGTTTAAGGGGTAAAACTATTACCTTTTATTATAATAAACTCCTACTATGGTGGAGTATATATGAAGATTCTCAAAACACTACAGTTCAACAACACAACAAGTAACATAAGTTACTTCAAACGTCCTCCAAGTTCCTTTCACAAAACCTATATGAATCAAAGAGGGGATTGCTTAACGTTACTTGGAGTTAACTTTAAAAAAGATTGAAGTGATGTTCATCCTCTTTAATCTTCCTCGAACGAGCTCCAACACAGCATCAACTCACAAAACAGTCCGGTAGAAACAATCTCCAAAGCTCTATGAACTTCTTCCCGGAATTTGCAACCTTTTGGTGTGAATTTTAATGGCTGCTTTTCCTTGCTTCTAGAATGGAAATGGAGAGAAAATATGTCCTGTAATAAATCAGGTCAAACTTGTATATGTATGAAATGTTTACAACAACTTAAAAATCTGATTTTTAAGTATGTAGGGCGGTGGAGGCGCTGGGGCGTCATCGCTTGGGAGCGCTTCGGTAAAATGGCCATAATTTTTTTCTCCGAACTCTGATTGAAAAGAGATTTGATGTTTTGAAAACTATACTCAAAGTTTATAAACATATTTGTATTATAGTGAATGTCTATAAAGGTATTTGTATTATAGTGTGATACATGTGTTTATATTATAGTGAAATTCTATCTTTTGGAGAAAAGTTAGGAGGAATTATCCCTATAAATAGAGGGGTTCTCCTTCATTATATTTGATCCCATCAAGAGAAATAAGAACTTATTTCCTTCTCTCTTTCTCTACAATATTCTTGTTCTTTCTTTATTATTTCATAACACGTTATCAGCACGAGTCTCTACCTTGAGCATTCACTTTTAAAAGATTTGAGGTAAGAAAAATCAATGTTTTCTTGAAAGATGAAGGTTAGTATTTTTTTTATATTTATGTCTTTACTAATAATAATATCGATTTTGTTTATGGATCTGAGAATGACTTATTGATTCGCTTGGTAATTCATGCCATATATTTGTTTTAGAAGAACAAACATTGTGAAAATATATTTGTTCTAGGAGAACAATATTATGAATATTAATTAATGAGTAATAATGAGAATTTGCAAAAAAAATTTATATATGATCACTAGAAGTTATAATATTTTCATAAGCTTGTTATAATTATAGCTGAAAATATGTTAGAGAAATTCTCGACGTCATATGCA
>JACEIK010009542.1:0-32367 GCA_018107945.1 Datura stramonium | reverse complement strand
ACTATTTGGGAAAGATCATGGCTGTTATACCTCTTTTCTCGCTTATGGTTATTATTGAATTATTTTGCCCTTGTCGGGCTTGTTAGTTATATTTTGCTGCCCTTGTCGGGCTTGTTAGTTATATTTTGCTGCCCTTGTCGGGCTGATTTGATTTTTTTATATTGTTGTTGTTGTTGGTTACTGCCCTTATCGGGCTTGTGATTAATGAAAAATTATTATTAAGTTATTAGTGCCATTAATTGGATATGTGTTCAATTGCCAAATGTTTCATGTCTCAAGTCGAAGTTATTGCCTTTTGTTTATAGTAGTTAGTAAATAAACTCCAAGAGTTTTGTTTATACCATGGTTCTTCCCAAAGGAATGATTTTCTTTTCTTTTCTTTTGTTATCGAAATGAGTGGCATTTTCCAATGATGGATGGAGAGACGACTTTCTTAAGGGAAAATGCCGAGTTTAAACTTTTTTTTTGAGTCAATGATTGCAATGGCTTGTAAGAGGTACCACCAGAAATTTTTTTTAAATGACATGGCTGTTATAAAAAATGAATTTTGAGAAGGAAAGGGGTAGTTGAATTTGGAAGCTTACTCTTTTGTCATAAGTTACATATTCTTTGTTTGGCTTCTTGATTCATATGATACCTTATTTTATGACTCTTGATGTGGTGATGAAAACGATGTGAACCCCTTGGAGGGTGATCCTTTGTGGGTAAGGTTTTAGTTTAATTCCATTGCATGAACGATTATCTAGAACTTGCCCCAAGTGTGACTCAAGGAAAAATCCTAGATGTAATTGCACTTGAAAGATGATTTTAGACTTTCTTTGAATAGCTACTTTACCCATATGACCTCCTTGAGCATGAATCCTTGCTAGCCAATATTGAGCCTTTAAGCCTTTTCCTTGAATACCACATTACAAGCCTATTACCCCTTTCATAATTCCTCTTTGGCACCCATCCTCCCTAGTGTGAGTTGTGAGAAAAAAATGCAAAAATGATGCTTGAAGTCCCAAAAGTATGGGAATAGAAAAGGGAAGAGGCAAAAACCTATGTTTGGGGTTGCAAAAATAAAAATGGGAAAAATGATGTGAATTTCAATGTGAGGTAGCACCACATTATAAAAGAATGAATTGTTTGGGTGAAAAGAACCAAATAGTAGAAAGGTGCTACCTCTTGCTCAAATGAGATGAAAAGTGGTAACTAAGAAGAGATAAGGAAGGCTCTAATTTCAAAAGTGAAAATGTTATTCAAGGAGAGATAAGATGAGGGTGATCTCAAAAGAAAATGGAATATGTAATAATATTCACAAAAAGGGCATTAGGGAGGTTCCAGTCACTAGAACTTAAAAGTTATCCTACCTTTACCCTTAGCCTACATCATGACCTCCAAATCCTAATTGATTTTAAGTGTAGCGACTCTACATTAGTAGTGAGTTATACGAAGGGCAAGTCTATGGGTCAAGTTATGTGCATGAGAATTTCTTTATGAGAGTGAACGTATTTGTTTCATTCTATAATCAATTGAGTGTGAATTGATTGATAATTAAATGGGATTCTCTCTTATTGTGAGTAGCATCAGCTCCTTGGGAAACATGCTTGCATGTGCCAAAATATATGATTGAGACAAGAATGTAGTGAGTTAGAAGGCAAACTTTGAATGTGAATTTTTAATGACTTAAGATGCTATATTCGCTTGTTGTGATCAACCATGCCCCTTGTTTCGAATGAAGGAATCAAATGTGAATCATGCCAATTGATTATGGTCATCTCTTGAAGCATTTGAATAAGGTGTTGAGTCTCCTCTTTTCCTTGGAGTTGATGAGCGATCTTTGGGGTTGTCTGAGTTGTAGTGGTCCCTTGTGCATAATCTTATGTAGAATGCCATGTTTATTCCTATAGTTCAGCTGTAAAGAATTTCCTTGCTTGAGGACATACAATGGTTCAAGTTTGGGAATTTGATGAGTTGGTAATTTACCAACTCATTAGGCTTTCAAACATAAGCTTTTTCTTGGTTTCAAGTCATTTGGAAGTATTTTATGCTCTTTCTTTTTAGTTTTTTGCAGGCATTCAACTTAAGAAGAGAAGGCAAGGAATTGGAAAAAAGCATTGTCACACCCCACCTTGGGAGGCATGATTGGCACTTGATGCCACACTGGGATCTGGGCTAGCCTAGCTGGGCATGGGCACCTCTGGTGCCTACCAGCGACTAAAAATCAAGGACACAAACTGTTATAACTCGGCTGTAAACACAGCCTCGGGCCGACACGACCACATAGCACCAGTAGAAAAAAAGCTAACCCAGCCAACATAACAAAAGAAGGGGTCCTATGCAAGCCGACAAGACCACCATGCTGTATAGTTATAAGGTAATGAAAACATGCAACTATATTAGGACCCACACGACCAACATACAAAAAATAACTAATCTAGGCCCGACATGGCCAACACGAATCACTAACTAAAGACTGTAATTTGCAAGCCTATAGGAGTGAAAATATTTGTTGGGACAGGGCTCCAACCTACCCAAATACTATACAAATAAAAGATAGATAAATCACTACAACTTGGCAACTCCGAATGAAAGGAGCAGGACAAACTGCTAACTCTGAACAGCTGCTAGGAGATCTCACAATCTGTTTGTCTAAATCAGCAGGAAAGTATGCAGCGCCCCATTGTTGGGCTTCAGTACAATATGTATCGAATATGTAAGACAGTAATGAAAAGATGAATACACGCTGATAAGGAACTAAAAGTGAATGACAAGGAGGGGCAAAATTAACCTGTAAGATTTGTTATCCATAACTTGCATCTAGTAAAACACTACACAATATGAGCTAAGATTGTACAACTATACATTCATAAGCTATAACTGGTAGGCAAAAATACAAACAAGAACCTAACCTGACTCCCATAATCCTGGAAGTATAACCAGCATAAAATAACCCGCTCGGGGCCCCCATAAGCCCTGGCGAGCACACTCCAATTTATATACCCTTAACATAGTCAATATGCGTCAACAGGTAACTATAGCCAACCTACTTGGCCCCAGGCTCTACAACTGAGGCCGTTGGGATCTTGCAGCTGTATCTGAGCCCGGAGGGCTCCTTTAACTACACCCTGGGCGCACAACACTCGACGAGGGTCTCTGATGCCGATACGATAAAAAAATAAAAGTCCAGCCATTGATGGACTGTAATATGGCCCTTGGGCCTATAATATAGTCCCTTGGGACAACATATAGCTCCTTAGAGTGATATAGCTCCAAAGGCGACGACAGAGCTAGTAACCCTGAGGTTGGTCAACGGAAGGCTATATAAGGTAGGTCAATCCCAACCAATATAATGCACTTTAGTCTTAATCTAGCCACTCAAAAGGTGTAGCTGGATCTTAAGGCCTAACACAACTACTACTCGCCCCTTAAATAGTCTGTATAACTGCCAACAGGCACACCCCGTGTGCCTATACCTGATCAAAAGATCCTGGCAGTGTTCATAATCTCTAATGGTCTAAACCAGATAGGGAGAGATTTGGAGTGGCCTAACGATACTCTGAATATCATGCTAGGATAGTGATAACTCATAAGTGAACCTTACGGTCGCGGATGCCCAACTATTTAGTTCCTTTACTTAGGACAATTGTAGGGCTGCTACTTAATCAGACATGCTCCTGAGCAGTCAGCCCTAACCTTTCCCAGGTAGTTTACTATAATTCTAAACCTGAAGGTAATACTGTACTACTATAATTCTAGACCCTTAGATCTTAACTTGGTTTGTTCAAATTTTGTGTATCTTCTTTGGAGATTCGGAACCTTGTAGGTAAGTTTACCTAGACCTGGTCATTTGCGGAAACCTGTACTGGAGTGGTCTATAAGAGCAAGCTGGGGCATTGGCCCGTATCCAACTACTAATAAGGTTCCCTCCTTAGGGTACCCACAGATCTGTCTAATTTGTATGAATGGGATGACTTCTTGGGCGACCTGTATATCAATCATTAAGTCGACTGAATACAAACAGTCATTGGCAGTAACTAATTAGATGGTCGGCTGTCACTTAGTTCACTAGGCAATCCAAGTGCCGCTGACTCTAAGGTATGACCATCCTATCCAAATTTCTGGCCCTAGAGGCGTTAAGGTACGCCAACAGCCTCTGGGCAAGCTTTACTATCTATACAGGCGTCAATCGGAGAGTTATAACACCCCATTTTACCCTAACCTGTCCAACTCCCTGAGCTGGGCCCAACAGCCAAACTTAGACTCTAAGGCCTTAGAATGACCAAAAAAACATCCAAAAATTCTAAATAGTAAATAAATAAACCGGGGAAATCTCTTCGGTGCTCGTAGCGTTAGTCACACTGAACATACCCCTTCCCAATGAGGGATACTGCAGTATATTCTCAATGAGTTTTCTAGCAGCTAACCACAACTTAGGTAATCATAATCTATTGATAGCAACTAATCACAACATACATATAATCATAATCTTCTCGCAGCAGCTAGTTAAAACATATAAAGTCGGTGTCTCCGTTTAGGAACATAGGTCGTATAATTATATGATGAGATAACTTGCCGAAGGGGTAATCTTGACATACCTCGAATGCAGACTTTCATTCACCAGAATAGTTTCCAACTTGGAGCCAACAATTCCACTCACTTGCAGCCTTTACGCTGAGAGAATAAAGCTATTCCAATAGTAGGAGTTGGCACACAGTGGTATCTTTTGATATTAATATTAAATATAATTCAAATATGTATAACTCATCCCAAAACTCACAATTTCTCGAGATCATAGAAGGGAGAAATGCTTACCTATTGCTTGTGGCCGTTTAGAGTCCAATTTGGAGCAATTTCGACAACCTTTACTCGGCGGGATTACTGTATTGGCCGAATTTTCAAGAAATAACTTTGTAGAAATGCTTCCCGTAGGCCTATAACTTGTTACCCGAAATTAATTTGCGTTTGGACGGAGTTTGATAGCATAATTCGATAAAATAGGATGAATAATTCGTCTCTTCTCTTCGCTGGCCGAGAGAGTATTTGAAATGAATAAAATTTATCAAAGGGGCCTTATATATATAGGCATAGGTTGTGTCAGGGGGTGGAGCCCCGCCGCTACCCAACGCACCAATACGCCTGCCACGCCGCAGCCCCTAGGGCGCTGGAATTCCTGGAGCGCCGCGCTGCCCAGCGCACAGGCAGGTTAGCGCGTCGTATTGGCCCCTCGCGGTCTGGCCTCACCCGACCCTTCTTTCGAGGCTCTTTCCACACGCTTCAAACTCTCATAACTCGTCAAAACTCCATGCGCACGGACACTAACTGCTAACATCTTACAGGGTGTAACATCCTCCCCCCTTAGGAACATTCGTCCTCGAATGTCATCTTCAGGCTTAATGGAGTTAACTCTTTAACTTAGAAAAATTTTGGCAGAGTCTCCTATGTATTTTGGACTATCCAGAGAACCTGAACTGCAGAAAAGTCCAAACAGGCGTCTCACAAGATGCTACTTGCAACTAAAACATAGGTCTGCCACATTTATGCAAACAACTGATAATAACAGTAACCAAAATCAACTGTATAACATCTAAAACAATCTTTCTTTAACTTAAATTGTCTAAGTCAGTATATCATCATCATAGTCACATCATTTGTAGTTTTTCAATTCATTTCTTCTATATTTCTGTCCCCCCATGATACCCTAATAAGCTACAACTTTGGTTCTCAAGATGGCTCCTATAACTATTAGAGTCCCTCTGTGGAACAGTGCTTCTGTACCTTGAGCATCCTCAATTGAATTAATCTGAAACAAGGTCTTCTATGCGTTTGCGCAGTGTTGATGAACATATCCTATCCTCAAAGGTAGCTCTATCTCATAGGCCACTTGGCCAATCTTTTGGAGGATCCGGTAAGGCCTAATGAATCTAAGGCTGGGCTTGCCCTTCTTATCAGATCTCATAACGCCCTTTATTGGCGAAGTTTTTAGGAATACCAGTTGCTACTTCAATCGTTAATTCCCTATGCCATACATTATGGTAGTACCTCCAATAACCCTGGGCCGTCGGTACATCTTTCCCGATAAGTTGAACTTCCTTCGTTTGGCTGATGTATTAGTATGCCTGGTTCAACTATCCTTAATGTATCTGCTTCAGGTCATTATTTTTTTTTGGGGGGGGGACTACATTTCCATCCANCTACATTTCCATCCATAATAGACCTCCAAATTATGTGCTCTACTTGGCAATTTATTTGGGGACAAGAAGTCGTACTCAAATTAACATGCATCCCAATATGTTCTGAAGGTATTTCCAAAACCTAGTTGTGAGTTTTGCCCCTTTTCTAGAAGTTAAGAGACATTAAGACCCCACATAGCTAGAATATTTCTTCAATATTTTATCCAGCGTAATCTTTAGCTGAAACCTAATCTTGACCAGCAAGAGATGTGTTGATTTCCTTAGCCTTTCAATAATGGTCCAAATAGGATCATGTTTATGCCTTGCACATGGTAACCCTGATGCGTTGATTTCCTTAGCCTTTCACAGGCATGGCTATTTCCTAAATTAGCTTGCCCAGTTTTTGGGGTCTTGCCTTTCTCCATTAGTCATTGGAGCTCTGTGCTACAACTTGACAATACCTTCCTTCCTCCCATGCCATCCGCAGATCTCCTTTATAACCTGATGCATTTTCATCAAACCTGGATGGAGGGGGGTAGCAATCATAATATACCTTACTACAATCTACTAATGAAATCCTACCAAATTTGGAACACAGAGTCGATCCCCGGGTCTCATGACTCCACACCTTATTACCTCAAAGGCTGATGACTCCCTGCTGGGCCTTGTCTCTGGGCTATACTAGGTTAGAGTCTCCGTGCCATCACTCCTTTACCTCCACAACTGGTGGTGGTATTTCTGTATTCTAGGTTATAACCTCACTATCCCTTAAATGTCAACCCAATGTTTATTCCTCAACATTCAGCGATGATTCCATGCTCTGTCAACCTACTACAACCTGGAGGTGATTATGTTTTCCTCCAGAGCTAGATACTCATGCCTTCCCCTTTCTTCTATAGGCTGAGATCTGGGGTTCGTACCCCCTGCATTGTACTGACAAGGATACTACTGACCAAGTCTACAAATCTACATCGTTCTGATCCATACTCAGCCAATTTCCCCTATGTAGTCTCTCTATCCTGCGACATAATAAACTAGGGCCATGGCTATCATTTTGCAGGTATGTTCTATCGTCATTAGTACACTGTGGTAGAATCAGCCTATTTTTGTCTTGAGCTTTGCTATTGCTGGGGGTTTATCACTTATGGACTCTCACACATACTTGAATGCTACTAGCAATCTTACTTCTCTCCTGATTTATTACCGTGAGGGTCTAGGTAACTTTGTAAACACTAGGGGCCTTAAACACTTTCTAATCCTTCTCAAAGTCAACAATTCTATCCCTCATTTACTATTTATTCTGGGAAACATGGAATTGATACTTACGCTTTCTGTTGTAATGAAAGAACAAACTAGAAACTGAGAAGTGACCCTATCATTCTATAATAGGTCTAAGGCAAAAATTCAGCAACTCTAAAGGATGGAGGTATAAACTTTGCACAATCCTTCGTGTATTTCAAGTAACCCAATGTTAACTGTCGTCCTTGTCTAATTCTAGATGTATACTAAGTGAGCCAACACATATATATACTATACTCCTGTCCTCCTATTCTGAGGATGAAGGAGGAATTGGGGATGATGCTGGCATATCTATTACCTTATGAGATTCCTGGTGCCCCAGGAGAATGTTGGGGGATTAAAAGACATCTTCTTCCGCCTTCAGGCTAATTGCCTCCCAACTGTGGCACCTATTGGTACCCTTTCTTGCTTATGTAACTAACTTGCAGCTGGCTGGAGTCTATCTCATCTCAAACATTATTCTAGATAGACATAGCAATGAAATCTTAGGGACTCAACCCTATTCAAGTCGGCTCTATCGCACGATCTGAGAAGGAGGGGTAACCATACTATCATGCCTCGTAGCCTCCTGCTTATAAAATGTGGTGCACAACACATTTATAAGTAAGACTTTACTAGACACATCTTGCAGACTCCTTAGGATATGACTTGCACTCTACTAGACACAGCTTGCAGACTCCTTAGGATACGACCTGCTCTTATACCAAGTTTGTTACGCCCCACCTTGGGAGGTATGACTGGCACCTAATGCCACATTGGGATTTGGGCTAGACTGGCTGGGCATGGGCACCTCTGGTGCCTACTAGCGACTCAAAATCAAGGAAACCTACTGCTATATCTCGGCTGTAAATACAGTCTTGGGCCGACAAAGCCACACAACATTTGTAAAAAAAACAGCTAACCCGGCCAACATAACAAAAAAAGGGATCTTATGCGGACCGACAAGACCACCATGCTGTCTAGTTACAATAGAATGAAAACATGCAACTATACTAGGCCCCACACCAGCAACATACAATACATAACTAATCTAGGCCCCACACGGCCAACACGAATTGCTAATTGAAGAATGTAGTTTGCAAGCCTCTAGGAGTGAAAATATTGGTCGGGATAGGGCCCCGGCCTACCCAAATGCTATAAAAATAAAAGATAGATAAATATCTACAACCTGACAACCCCGAATGCAAGGAGCTTGCCAAACTGCTGACTCTGAACAGCTGCTAGGAGATCTCACAATTTGTCTGTCTAAATCTGCAGGCAAGTATGTAGTGCCCCATAGTTTGGCATCAGTATAATATGTACCAAATATGTAAGGTAGTAATGAAAAGTTGAATACACGCTGATAAAGAACTAAAACTGAATAACAAGGAGGGGTAGAAATTAACCTGTAAGCTTTCTTATCCATAACTTGCATCTTGTAAAACACTACACGTACATGAGCTAAGATTGTACAACTATACATTCATAAACTATAACTAGCAGGAAAAAATACAAACAAGAACCTAACCTGGTCCCCATAAGCCTAGAAGGTGCAACCAACACAAAATAACCCACCCGGGGCCCCCATAAGCCTGGCGAGCACACTCCAATCTATATACCCCTAACATGGTTAATATGGGTCAACAAGTAACTATAGCCAACCTACCTACCCCTGGGGTTTGCAACTACGCTTGTTGGGTTCCTATAGCTGTGTCTGAGCGTGGAGGGCTCCTGTAACTGCACCTTGGGCACACAAGGCTCGATGAGGATCAGTGATGCCAATACGACATAAATATAAAAGTCCATCCATGGATGGATTGTAATATGGCCCTTGGGTCTGAATATAGTCCCTTGGGACAACATATAGCTCCTTGGAGCGATCCATATAGCCCCGAAGGTGATGAAATAGCTAGTAACTCTAAGGTTGGTCAATGGAAGGCTATATAAGGTAGGTTAATCCCAACAAATATATTGCACTTTAGTCTCAATCTAGCCACTCAAAAGGCATAGCTAGCTCTTAAGGCCTAATGCGACTGCTACTCGCCCCTGGAATAGTCTATATAGCTGCCCCGTGTGCCTATACCTGATCAAAGGATCCTAGAAGTGTTCATAATCTTTAATGGTCTAAATCGTATAGGGAGAGATCTGGAGTTGCCTAACAATACTCTAAATGTCATGCTAGGACATTGATAACTCATAAGCGAATTGTAAGGTCGCGAATGACCAACTATTTAGTTTGTTTGCTTAGGACAACAATAGGGCTGCTACTTAATCGGACATGATCCTGAGCAGTCATCCCCTAACCTTCCCTAGGCAGTTTACTACAATTCTCATCCTGAAGGTAATATTTTACTACTATAGTTCTAGACCCTTAGATCTTAACTTAGTCTGTTCATATTTTGTGTATCTTCTCTGGTGATTCCTAACCTTGTAGGTAAGTTTACCTAGACCTGGCCATTTGCAGCAACATGTACCTGAGTATCTATAAGAGCAAGCTGGGGCGTTGGCCCCACATCCAGCTACTAATAAGGTTCCATACTTAGGTACCCACAGATCTATCTGATTTGTATAACTAGGATGACCTCCTAGGCGACCTGTATATCAAGCGCTAAGTCGACTGAATACTAACAGTCATTGGCAGTAACTAACTAGATGGCCGACTGTTACTCAATTCACTAGGAAATCCAGGTGACGCTGACTCTAAGATATGACTATCCTATCCAAATGTCTGGCCCTGGAGGCGTTAAGGTACACCAACGGCCTCTAGGCGAACTTTATTGTCTATACAGGCGTCAATTAGAGAGTTATAATGCCTCACTATACCCTAACCTATCCAACTCCCCGAGTCGGGACCAACAACCAAACCTAGACTTCTAAGGCCTTGGTATGACAACAAAACTTTCAGACATTTCTAAATAGTAAATAAATAAAATGGGGAAATCTCTACGATGCTCTTAGAGTTAGTCACACTGAACATACCCCTTCCTGATGAGGGATACTACAGTATATTCTCAATGCATTTTCTAGTAGCTAACAACAACTTAGGTAATCATAATCTACTGACAGCAGCTAATCACAACATACATATAATCATAATCTACTGGCAGCAGCTAGTTACAACATATAAAGTCGTTGTCTCCATTCAGGAACATAGGTATTGCCATTATATGATGAGAATAACTTGCCGAAGGGGTAAGCCTTACATACCTCGAATGCCGACTTTCATTCACCCGAACAGTTCCCAACCTGGAACCAACAATTTCACTCACTTACAGCCTTTAGGCTGAGAGAATAAAGTTATTTCAATAGTAGGAGTTGGCACACAATGATATCTTTTGATATTAATATTAACTATAATTCAACTCTATATAACTCGGCCATAAACTCTCAATTTCTCAAGAGCTTAGAATGGAGAAATGCTTACCTATTGCCTGTGGCTGTTTAGAATGCAATTTGGAGCAATTCCGACAACCTTTACTCGGTGGAGTTCGGGTATATCGGGCGAATTTTCAAGACGTAACTCCACAGAAATGCTTTCCGTAGGCGTAGAACTTGTTACCCAAAGTTAATTTGCATTTGGATGGAGTTTGATTGCATAATTCGACGAAAATAGGATGAAAATTGCATCTGTTCTCTTCATTGGCCGAGGGTGTATTTGAAATGACTTAAATTGATCAAAGGGGGCTTATATATATAGGCATAGGAGGTGGCAAGGGGTGGCGCCCGACACTGCCCAAAACGCCAATACTCCTACCGCGCCCCCTAGGGCGCTAGAATGCCTGGTGCGCCGTGCTGCCCAGCACAAAGGCAGGCTGGTGTGTCGCGCTGGCCCCTCGTAACCTGGCCTCACCCGACCCTGCTTCCTAGGCTCTTATCGAACGCGTCAAACTCTCATTACTCGTCACAGATCCACGCGCATGCACACTAACCACAAACATCTTACGGGGTGTAACAAACATGGAATTAAAAAGAGGATCGGAGCTCTATCGGATGGGACCGGTGCTCCACTGGATGGAACCGACTAAACATCGGCTGAAAGGTAGGAGCATCCTACTATAAGTGGAAGGTGCACCGGAGGAACGTGGCATCAACACCTATGAACTGCCGGTGCCAATGCCGGTTAGAGCCCCAAAGTCACTAACCCCACCTGCGACAAAGCGGCATCTCGTGGATTGGCACTGACGCAACACCGGTGACTCACAAGTGAGGCCGTTTTCAGGAGGGCAAAATCATCCAGAATGGGATTTGATGAGTATTCTTTAACCTATATTTGTGCATTCTCTAAAAAACACCAAATATCCCATTCCAGATTTGTAGAGTTAGAGAGTGAAATATTGAATAGCTTTTCTTCTTCTTCTTCCTCCTCAAGGTACAAACCACCATTAAAGACAATTTTTGAGCTTGCTATTCACTCTTAATGATGAATTTTATGAATTTGTTTATCAATATTCTTTTGTATTATTCATCTATGAGTATCTAGATATTTGCTAGGGGTGTGTCCATGAATGGGGATAGATTAGATTGGGTATGGATAAATTAATCTATAATTACTCATTTAGTATAAATATGTTGCTTTCTCCCAAATTATAATTGAATTACCTATAGTTGCAAATGTGGGTTATGTCTACTTATTCTACTTTTTCTTGAAAAAGGGAAATTTGAATATGGGTGAGAAAGCAATGGTAGGCAACTGGGTCTTGAGTGTGTGGGGTTGGGCTAGAAATAGCCAAAACCCATAGTCATGTACCCATTAGAGATTTGAGGCTAGGGATAGCTCAAATCTTGCCTAAACTATAGTGGATGAATTAATTGAGGCATTGGGGTTTGAGAAAACTCAAGGAATAGAGCACCAAATTGGTTGAAAAACATCGGGTGTTAATTTATTCATAGTTATTTATGCTTATGAGTAATTATTTTATTTTCTAGTTAATCCCTTTCCAATCGAACCCCCATCAGTAGCACACTCCTGGCCCTTGCTCACAATTGTTCATGGTTGCCTTGTTCTCTTGATAGTTGATTTCAAATTCACATTGTGATCTCGTTTTTTACCCCAACATTTTATTTTTAAATGCATGGATGCAATCTTAGTTCAAGTTAATAGACAACTTTTATCCCTGTGGATTTGACCTCGACTCTTAGTTGGGTATTTATATTGCAATGATCATTTAAAGTTCCTCCTCGTGAGGAGTGGATTTGAATGTCATCAAGGACTGACAAGTCTAGGCTAGTTCTTCATTGCTTTAATCTTTTGAGAATCCACATGAACACCCTCAATAGACACCACATGACCCAAGAATGCTACTAAGTTCAGCCAAAATTCCCACTTGATGAATTTTTAAACAACCGATGATCCTTGAGAGTCTATAATACGATCCTCAAATAAGCGACATGCTCCTCCTTGCTCCGAGAGCATATGAGGGTATCATCTATAAATAAAATCACGAATATATCCTTGTACTATTTGAACACCCTATTCATCAAGTCCATAAAAGCTACAGGAGCATTCATTAGTCCAAAAGACATAACTATGAACTCATAGTGATCATATCGTGTCCTGAAGGATTTCTTCGGAATGTCACTCTCTCTAACTCTGAGCTGGTGGTAATCAGATCCGAGGTCTATCTTTGAAAAGCACTTGGCACCCTGAACCTGGTCAAACAGGTCATCAATCTTGGGGAGGGGATACTTATTCTAGATTGTGACCTTGTTCAATTGCCGATAATCAATGCTCATTCTAAGGGAACCATTCTTCTTCTGAAAAAGGAGAATTGGAGCACCCCCACGGGGACTTTCTAGGCCTGATGAATACCTTATCTAGGAGGTCCTTTAACTATTCTTTCAACTCCTTTAGCTCATCTAGAGCCATTCTGTAAGGAATGAATGGATATAGGCTACATATAAGGAAGAGGGTTAATATAAAATTCAATCTCTCGCTCGCTCGGGACTCCTGGTAGATCATCTGGGAACACCTTCGGATACTCACATATAATAGGAACTGACTGAAGAGTCGGGGTCTCAAATATAGAATCCTTGACCCGAAATAGATGATACACACAACCCTTATAGATCATCTTCCTGGCCTTTAGATAGAAAACAATGCGACCTGGAAGCACAACTGAACTACCCTTCCACTCTAAGACTGGTTCACTCAAAAATCGGAACTCTACCGTACGAGTTCTATAATTGGCTGAGGTATAACATGCATGTAACCAATCCATACCAAATATAACATCGAAATCAGTCATATCTAACTCCACTAGGTTGGATGAGGTGACTTTATGAAGAATCATAACAGGGAAATTTCTGTACACCCGTTGAGCTAAAACTAACCCAACGACAGGAGTAGAACTGAGAAGGGTTCTGACAGGATTTCGGGATTGACTCTGAAACTAATAGCAACATAAGGAGTCATGAAAGATAAATTAGCTCCTAGATCTAACACCATCAATATAGAATGCTTGTAACATACTAATGACCACATTAGAAGAGACCTCTTACTCTTGACGAGATGATAGTGCATAGAACCTGTTCTGGTGCTGCCTACCACCTGCACTAAAAGAGGCACTTTGCTGATATGCGCCAGCTACTAGAGCTGCTAAAGTGGTAGCTGGGGAACGACCTCTACTATCGCCCTATCTAGCTGAGGAACAATCTCTGAGCATATTTACGGGCTTCCCATACCCCAAATAACCATATGTACTAACCAAGCACTCGCCAGGGTGTTTCTGGCCATACTTCCTACAAGCTGGAAAAGTGCGCTCTCCTGCCATGCTCCACTGGCCTCTAGAGTCTAATGCTCTACCCCTTTGGTCATGTTTGGGTCTTGACAACACACTAGCTACTAATGGGGCTGGGGCTAATGACCTCTATTGGGGCTGAAGCCGATGTCCACCACAGGACCTCTACTGAAAGTGCCCATGACTACCTGTACTGACCCTCTTGGACTCTCTCTCCCCTTCTCCTTCATCTGCTCCACTTATCTGCTGGGCATATATGATCAGCCAGGAGAAATTGATATCATTGATCAACATGGAGGTCCTGCACTCCTTGACCAAGGAATCTGGTACTCCATTCACAAACTTGCTCATACGAGCCCTCGAATTAGAAACCATCTCCAGTGCATACTTGGACAACCGGATAAACTCCAAATCATACTCCTGGACAACCATCTCAGTTGCCTTTGCCTCTCTCAACTCTCTAGGAAAGAATCTATCCAAGAAAGCAATCACAAACTCATCCCAGCCCACGGGAATTGCTCCAACTCCCCTGCTTTCCTTCCACAGACGGAACCATATGTGAACAATCCTCTTCAGCTGAGAGGAGGCTAAGTCTTCACTCTCCCTTAGGTCACCCCTATAATCTGGGAGATTTTCTACCTCTCCTTAATAAAATCATGTGGGTCCTCATTGATCAAGGATACTCAGGTGGGTTCATCTTGAGGAAGTCTCACACTTTCACTGTTGTTGCATTCCCATTCTAGGGAACATGGGCCACTGCTTGCTGGTTGACCTGAATGGTCATGGCCTTTGCCAACATTGCAATGTCGCCCTAAACTCGGCATAAGTAACCTGCTCGGGCAAGGATCTGCTGGAGCTGGTGGGGCTTGTTGATTCCCATCTCCATTGCCATTGCCATGGCCATTTCTGTTGCCATTTCCCTTTCCATTGATTAGTGGAGGCATATTTCTGCAAATACGTATAACATGAGTTAGAGGAATAGAGAGAATTTTATCGCATGACATGGATCATGAAAGAGGAAAAATTTCCTAAAATTCCTTGTAATTCTACTTAGTATGACTTTCAGAACCCTAGGAAACACCTAAACCTTTGCTCTGATACCAAGTTTATCACGACCTAAGCTGAGATCCCAGACCGAGACATGGGACCTAGAACCATGAATGGCTCCAAGCTAACCTTAGTACATACATAGCATGACTTAAAAGCATAATCAAGCAGAAATTAACATAGGCATAGATAAATGGAAGTCTAAATATCATAAAGCAAAAATAAGAGCGATAATATCACAACGCTGAACATGCTAAGACAATGTCTGAAAGCCTCTATTTCCTAATAAGATGCTGGGACTCATCCAAAGAGGGATGAAGATGAACTAAGATGGGCTTGCCCAAGTCATGAAATGTCATGACCTGAGCTAAGAACCCAGATCGAGACACGGGACCTAGAACCACGAATGGAACCAAACAAACCCATGACATGAACATAATAGCTAAAGAACATACATCAAAGTGGAATATGATAACTGAAGCATGAATAAGCAGAATTTTGAATAGCATAACAATCATAAACAAAGTCCACACTCGACAAAGCTGAAAATCTACACAATATCTGATAAGCCTCTAAATTGTCTAATGAGCTGATGGGACTACATACCCAACTAGCTCACTATAGTCTGAAACTGAATATAACATGATCAAATGATAAACTGAATGTCCTCGGAATATGAGGACTCACTGACAATAGAAACTGGACTAAACTACGGAGAGCTCGACTAACAGCGGAACTGAGTTTGATCGTCCGGACCTATATTATGAAATGATACAGCACAAAGTATACGGTCAATACTTAGAATGTATTGAGTATGCAAGGTAAGTAAAACATGCTGAGTAAATATTAAATGAAATCATGCATATAAACATAAATCATAAGATCATGAGAGTAAGGACTGCATGCTGAAATCTTAATCTAAAACATGTATAGTCATAAGCTGGATATCATATTTGAATAGAATGACCCAAATCTAAAAATAGAAATCATATGACTTGTCATAGCTGGAATCGTAAGTGAAAGCTCATAAACTGATCATTGGATCAAACCTGTTATGAAACATAATATCATAAGTCATAAACATAAATAACTAAAATCACAAGGAATAATGGGAGACTCGTCATAACTAAAACCATCACGATAGAGCTTAAGTGATTCCCCAACTATCACAATCAAGTGGGCAGAGCCGTCCAAAACTTTACTAGGGCTAAGAAAGCTACCATGATATCGATATCAAGTTGAAGGCCCTTGCGGGTGGGGAATCTCTTGAGAGGTCCCAAATAAATATATAAACCTATGTTGGTGCATAGTTCTAAGACCGGGGAACTTTGAAACCCCAAGCCTACTCGGTGCTAGATGTTACTCCCAAAAACATGGACAGTGCTGCCATTGTTTTTCAATGAAGCTGAAATCATAATCACATGCGTAGTCTAAAATCTGAACATGGGGAGTATTGACTCCAAAACATATCAAAAGTTATAGTTCGAGTCTTGACTCCAAAACATATGATAAGATGATCTTATTAGCCTTGGCTAAATGATGAACACATACTTAACATGTGTGGGCTCTCCCAAACCTTAAAATCATACATACTTGAAATAGCGACTTTCACTTCCTATCGGCTTCGGACCGAAAGAGAGTGAGGTGGAATCCAGAAGACCTCATAAGTCGAAATCATGGATTCATAGACGGATAATTTGTAAACATTCATTCATGCTAGATATCTCATCATACTTAAAATTATGAATCATAAACTTTATTTTTCATAAAACTTGCATAATTGGACATAATTTTCTAAAACTTGAAATCATGAATATATGACCAAAATATGTATAAAATATTCCCATACATCTTAAAACAATATTTCAAATATGAGAGAAAGTGATCCATAGACATATCATAGAGAATTTCATAAAATTGGGTTAAAACCCTATAAGATCATAAACTTGAATTAGAACTTGAATTCATGAACTTGGAGAGAAATTTGGACATGAGAGTGAAAGAAATTTCTCATTCATAGCCTTACATATCTGGGTAAACTGAATCTCAACTTGACTTTGAAGGCCCAAGAAAATTGGGGAAGAATTTAGGTATTCAAGCTTGATCTTCAAATGGAATTTATAAACTTTGCATGCATGGGAGTTGAATGAATTAAAATAGGTTAAACTCCCTTAAAACATTCCTTTCGGGGCTTAAAATGACGTAGTTTATAGCTTAGGATATACGAAAACACCCTTAATGATCCGTTTGGAAAAAGATCACTGCTAGTCTCAATGAGGGACTGGATGACTCACTAAGGGAGGTAACGGGTCGTCCCTTGACCTGTTGCCACTGGCAAGTACTCCTCATCCTTGGATCCTTTCCATGTAACTTCCAACCAAATGAGTCGTCACTGATACCACGACTAGTTCCCACGATCTGTCATCGACACTACCAACATGACACCTTCTTCATCATTGGGCACCTAACGGATGTCCTAATGACTTGTGGGGTGACACAAAGACTTGTCACCCCATCCATTCACCAAACCTTCAACTCATGCACACATACAACAGACTACACAATGACTCGTTGGGTCTCTTGACGGGTCACTAGATGACTCGTCCTATGACCTGGCACCAGTTTTTCTAATTTCTTCATTTCAACCTCCGGTCTAATCTTAGGGACTTTTGAGGTATTAGAATATCTCCCCCTTTGGAACATTCATCCTTGAATGTGAGCTAAGCATACTAAAAATATGGGGAAAGAACTGCAATCTCATATACTAAACATCAAAAGCTGAAATCTGACGGAGTGACTGACTCCTTACTAATACACATGATTGAATTGAATTCATGAATCATACATACATGCAAGGAGATGAAAGAAACTGAGAGACATGAAGTTGATATGAAACTGAATAGAGTACTAAGGATGAAACTGATACCTCATGCTGAAACTGAGCCGGAAGGAAAAAGATGTGAGCATCTAGCCATCATATCTTCTTCGGCATCCCACGTAGCTCCCTCAATAAGTTGATTCCTCCACAAAACCTTCACCGAGCTACTTCCTTATTTCTTAACTTCCAAACTTAATGATCAAGGATTTCAACTGGAACCTCCTCATAGGTAAGGCTATCCTTCGCACCTATACTCTCTATCGGGATAATTGAGGTCGGTTCACCAATGTGCTTCTTCAATAGAGGTACATGGAAAATTGATACCGAGGCTAATTCTGCTGGAAGCTTGATAACGCTCAAACTCACACCTTCTGCTGAAGTATGAAGTGGACGTTGTCAATAAAAAAACCCAACAAAGAGGTTTGGATCAAACCCACGAGGAATATGGAAGATCTATACTAATGCCAGTAAGTGAACTTGTTGGTTAGTTACTCCAATTTGGGGGTTTCAACAAAATAATATTAAAAACAATGATTGAAATTTTGATGTAAGATCAAGAGTTAAGAATAACTATGGTTTGTGTTCCCCATAGGTTCATAACTACTTCAGGTACACACACATGATCAATACCAATTCTTACTTGTAGAACTGATAACTAGGGTTCATCCAAATGACTAGTTCATCCCTATTGGATGACTATACTCAATCACCAGGTCAGGTATCATGAGCGGTTTCAAACTATCTGTTATCAATATGTTTCAAATTTAACTATCCTGCGACCACAACTCAAGTTAATACAATGATCATCAAGATTAAGGCTTTTTTGTAATTCTCTTTTTCTAATCTCTACCTCTCTAGGCTCAAGCAAGTAAAGAATTCAGGAAAGTCCTAACATTGTGCACCGTTAAGAAACGTTAAGCATGAAGAGAATACAATACAAGAATTTTGCATTGGTTTTGAATCACTTTTGTGTATCCCTTGCTCGTTATTCCACCATGGTTCCCACAACCCTAGCTATGGAGGCTTTAGCCTTTCATAGTTGCAAAGTTGTGATATGTATTCATAATTAAACACATAATTCAATACTTACAATTATAGATGAGAGAAAAACTTTTTTGGTTGTATCAGAAATAACTCAAGAACAATTCACAAAGATCAAGAAAGAAATCAAGAAAAAGTTGATCACAAGTCAATCAACTCAATTCTATGTTTTCCCTCAAAATCACTTCTCTAACTATCTCTAGCTACGTCTAATTGAGTCTCTAACAACTTTTATTTTGAAAATCAAATATAAAAAGTATTTATACAGACATAAGAATCCTTTTCCTAAGCTAGCAGAGTAAATTTCCATAACTTTCGCCGTCTGAGCCACGATTGATCATACTACCCGTAGAAGAATTGTATGGGTCGTACCTTCTGTCCGTAAGTCCTTAGCTTTCTAAAATTTGCTTAGTGTTAGGCCTTGGTATGACTCGTACCTGTTTCCTAAGAGTCATACTTTGCTTCTGTGGCTTGACTCTAGGAACTCTGAATTTCTCTGAAGTTTGTCACGAGTGTGATGGTACGACTCATACCTCTCTGCCACCACTCATACTGTCCATCCATGTTAGGAGTGTGCCTTAGTGCAATTCTTCTAAATATTTCCATGACTCATTTTTACGTCTCGTACTAAGAGTCGTAGGTTGCATTCTTCACAATCCAACCATCTAAATCTTTTCACGGATCTCAGTACGACTCATACCATCAATTGTACGACTCGTACTAAGACTGTCACTTTGGCTCATTTTCTGCTCTTTTAAGCTTCCTTTGCACATTCTTGCTCCAACACTTATTTTCCCTGAAAACACAGTAAAAGCACCTCATATCCATATAAACACACCTAATTCATGCTATTTTCTTAGTTTCGAGTGTCGAAAGTGTTGTCAACTCACAGCGCATCAACACCCTCAACTTAAGACTTTTGCATGTCCTCAGGCAAAGAAAAGAAAAATTAAACACAATGCTCAACTAGAAAATAAACCTAGGATGCTACAGCCAATACCAAACCAAATTTTTCACTATAAATCCATCAACTCTTGACCCTTCTTTCATGAACCAATATCAGCTAATGAACTACAAGCAACCACAAAATATGATAAGCAGGGATCACGACATGTCATCTAGCTATCAACAGGCAATCAAGTCATCACCAATGATTTTCACATAGACCGTTGGCAAAATAAAACATAAACCATGTACCCTCACAACAAATGAAGTCCCCACTTACAAATATAGTAATAGATATGATATGGAACTAACAAGTGAGACTCTCACTCTCACAAAGAAGTTCCAAATACCGTGTATCAAATACCATAGGCTTGCCCTTATTTTCTCTGCTTCGGTCTGTCAGATGGTCAGATTAGGATCACCATAGGACTTGATGTGGCTTGTAATGTAGGCTTTAGGGCTGGACATGATAAATATGAGATATTTGTAAGTGACTAACCCTTCCTTGGAACTACATACATTGGCTCCATCTTTCACCTATTTCACCCCTTTTCTGCTTTTCCTTCCTTTTCTTCCCTTTTCACCCCCTTTGTGTGCATTTGTACGAGTGTGGTGTGTTTTCAACCTTTTTCAAGCATTAGTTCTGAATTTCATTGTTCAAAATTTTCATCTCTTTCTTTTCTTCTTCTTTTCTTTCTTTTATATTTGTCACACCACACCTCATTTTTTCACCTTTTCTCTTTTTATCTCCTTTTTCCTCATTCCCACTATTTATGCACCCCTACTCTATCCACCCTCAACTTACACATTTTTTCTATGTTGAAGTTCACAATGTCCAAGGAGGGACCAGGGCCAAAACAAGTTCATTATAAAAAATGGGTACGATTCATCAGTTAATCAAAGAAAAATGGTTTATTAAAGGCTCAAAATTGGGATCAAGGGAATCACATGATTTTGTTAGCGTAATTTAGGATAAATATGAGCTCAACAAAAATTCCCTATGATCATCTCCTAATCAACCATCCTTAACCTATGCAAAGACCAACCAGGAAAGTTCTAGATCTTCCACACAGTACTGAACTAAGTATCAAACCTTACTCACTCATGGAACATGACTTATATTCACTCTACCTATCTGGATTATGCATAGATTAACAATACTACTCACACTAATACACTAAATGACATCAAAAGATCCACAGTAATCATGCATGCAATCACAAGTACACAACTAATGTATCAAAAAAATTTTAAACAAGGTCAATTTTTTCAAGAAATTCAAAACTAGTGCACTTTTAATGGTTGAGTACTCCTAAGCTACTTTTTAATTAAACAAAAATCACAAAATATGAAAATAAAATTCTAAACATGTCGGTTCTACTAGATAGCATGCCCGAGGGAAAAGAAACATGGCAGGAAAAACCCTCAAACGAATCCAAAATTCCAAAAAATAAAAGTACATCCCCTCCCCTTTTTGAAGAGTGTGCTTCGTCCCCAAATCATAAAATATAAGAGAATAGGGAAGGGAACATACCTGTGGCGCTCTAAGCGCTCCTATCACCCTGCGAAGGAGGTACCTCCACTGCAATTGTGGTGCTAGCGGTGGGAGCCACACTTAATGGTGTGTCAACAAGGGGAGTGGCTACCCCCTTAGTAGTCTTGGCTATCTCTATGGCCTCATGAATAATCGGTGCTGAATGTGGCTCACCTGAAGGGTCCCTTCCACTAGAAAGCTCGGGCTAAGCCATGGTAGAGCTTCCTGCTCCTCTAGCTCGCTCCTGCAGCTCTGACATATGTGATTCATGAGTCTATAGGCTCTCCGCTCATGCCCTCTTGTGTTCTCTTCTTTCTTTCTTTCTCCACTTCCTCAAGCTCTCTTCTCCAACATCCTTTGAGAATCTCTTCTTTCCTTTCTCCTTTTCTGTTGTCTTGGGTTCCCAATAAGCTGCCAAGTCAATCTCCTCATCTGGCTCTTCATCCAAGTCTGGAAGAGTGGGAGTTGCTATCACTATCAATTGTCTTGAGACAAGCTCGGTCACTTGGCTCCGAAGAGCTCACAACTCCTCTCGGAGGCTGCTTATGTCTACCTGCTCCACCATGCATGTGTTGAATCGGCTCTCAAATCCATCATGGCGAGCATGCAGGGCTTGTGCATTTGTATCAATCTCTGCTTTCACCCAGGGCTTCATATTTTCCATCATTTCCTGGATTTTATTTCGGCCATCGTCAATCTCTTGGACAATTTCTGGAGAAAGTCCTGGGGCACTAGGACATAACCTGATAGAGTCTGAGTTGACAGGCTAGGCAGTGGTGTAGCAGAAGTGTTGGGAGCTGCCTCTGAATGACCAGCATCTATAGCCGGCGTCTTGCTCTACTCCTATGAGGTGGGGGAATTCACCTATGCGCCCCCTGTTGGCTGGGTCGGTGGAACTACTATGGAAAGTCGGGTTTGAATCACCAAGTTATTTTATCCCGGATCAATCCAATGTCTACTATCCTCTACCCTCCAATTAAGCTCTCCTCACCCCGTCGCACCGTAACTCCTACCTCTTTGCATAATCTAAAAACGAGGCTCAGGAATGGGATGGTAGTGCTCAATCTCACAGCCCGATCTCGTGTCTCCTCTACTATGATGCTCGAGATGTTGATGGGGTATTTGGACATGAGACATGCCACCAGAGCTGCTCTATCTGCACTCAGAGTGTTTTCATTGATTGTTGGTGCTAATCAGTGGCGCACTAATGTCCAGCAGGCTTTTTCTATGAAGTTGAGTGATTTTTTGGTAACCTGCTTTCCACCTGAGACCCACTCTGCTTCTTCTTTATCCTCAGCTATAACACTCACCAACCACTATAGGTGCCTTTGTATTTCCTCCAAGCCCAGCTGCCTAATTGTTTTCGGTGCCTCCACCTGGTACTCATATTCTGGCATGGCATGTGGAGGTATGAACTGCCGCCCCCGTAGTCCTGTCCTTGTGGGTTCGACATTCCGGTTCTTAAAATATAGGATCCAAGAGATAGTAAAACCGGAGATGTCAACCTCTCAATCTCTGACCATAACACCCTCCAGTCTGAGCTAATCTTTTACTCTTGCCCCTTTTTTCAGCTACTCCTCCATGGTAGCTAGTAAGTTGTGGAGCTGCAAACTATCTCCTAAAAAGTTTACTGGTCGAGTCCCTATGCAGCCCCGAGGCCATAAGTCGAATATCCACTTCATCTCCTCTACTTCTTTCAATAGGTTTGTGAGGATCTCACGGTTCTTCTTGGATGATCGCCTAGGTTTGTTTTTGGCGGTGAGCATTGCCCTATCCATAGATCTCCTGTGCTCCTGGCACTCTCCATCGGATAATTTTTGACTCTCCTAAAGGCAAGATCTTGCTATTGCTCGGCATTAAAGCCTCCCTCATTCCAAGCACTACCACTTGCCTCACTTAGGATTGGTCTCGCCCAGACCATTCTTGCATTTGAGCCACTTCCCGACTCACAGTTCCCTTCATTGGCTCTCCTCAGGCGAGGCTTCGGTGGATGTGGCAGTGGCACACGCTTGACTTGGGCTGTCATTGTGTGGTTGGGTCTGGTGTATAGGTAGCCTGACCACAGCCTCCTCTAATAAACCACTAGGGGAGCTGCAGCTTGCTCGGACTCGGATGTTTCACATGTAGTATCCTGAGCAATTGCTTTTGTTAGCACAGGTTTGATTGTCATTGTACACTGGGAAAAAGGGTTGGGATTTCATAGATGAGAAAGAAAATCAAGAATTAAAATCCTTAGTAAATAACCATGAGTAAATAGTACGGATCGTACCTTGGATGTACGGCTCGTATGAAAACCCATGATATCTCGTGCCCATTGCCAGCTCCCGAATTTATGACTCCCTTACCATGGAAAGTCACGATCATTACCTTGAGTCATATGAGGATGCCCTTTATTGACAAATTCTCTATATTTTGGTAGGCTCATGGTATGACCCGTAGGTGGATTCCATGAGTCAGGAAGAGATAAATCTTGTGTCATATGGACTGAAGCCTTTCTAGTTCTTTGTATGAATCCTTGGTATGACTCGTAGTGACAAACCATGAACTGTACCATAGTTCATACACCTCGGCCTCATAATTTTAGCTGGGATAGTGAGCAAGCCATCCTACGGTCGTAGTATCCAGCCACAGTCGTAGGAAACTGTGAAGCCTGTTCCCGCCTCAGTTTTGGTCCAATTATGTAGAGTCTTATTCATGTTTTGGGTACACAGAATTCCCCAGGTCCTGGGCATGTGCTTCAACCCATTTTACAACTACTCATCCTACTTTGTTTAGTCACTACTAAGTAACTCATGCTTCAATGTATATGTTCATCAACTTCAAAAGGTGTTCGAGTCGCACATAGTTCTATCACACCCACGGTCATTGTCTCTTTCAATTTTATAAAGCAAAAACGATGACTCATAGGGGTTTTAGCACCATTACATCAAGCATATAGGTTTTATCAATAGTTAAAGAAATACGCGATTTTGTAGTTGCTTACATCAACTAGTGGTCGGATATTAGGGTTGAGAGGAACTTGATGGAGCAAGAAATTGCTCGATTGTTCTTTGGTTTTCAGTTACGGCTGTGAGGGAGTCGTGAGTGTGGTTCGTGATTTTGGTTTTGATCGCATGGGAGAAGGGTATATTTAGGTTTGAAGTTTAAATAAGTGAGGTAAAACTTCAAAAATGCAGGGCGATTCGGTTGATTTCAAGGATTTTGTTATCACGACTCACCACGAGTCGTAGGAAGGCCCCACGACTCGTCCCTTGGACCCATAGTTCAGAGAGTTGAAGAACTTACTTGTGGACCTACGAGTGCATCTTATGACTCATACCACGAGGGTAAGGGTCTTACTATAACTCGTAGGTATTTGCCTTATAATTTTCTAGTTCACAGGCATAGTAAGTACTACGACCCGTACACTTGAGCTATGAGTCATAGGACCAACTATACCCTGAACTCCTGCCTTGAGAAGCACATCTCTAATCTTCACCACGACTCATGCTACGACTCATGCTACGACTTATACAACCCTCTCACGAGTCAAACTAAGAGTCATAACACCTTTTTTCAGCAATTGCTGCCACTTGTTCATGTTTTCCTACACACTAAACACATATTAGTTAAATCACTTGGATTTCCTCCCGAGCGCTTGATTTAACGTCGAGCAACACAGGTGGCTCGATTACTCAGAATTTACCAAGAAACCACTTGGGTTGCCTCCCAAGAAGCGCCTGATTTAACGTCATGGCACGATGGAATCTTTTTGACTACTTTCGGACTTTGTCAAGGATTCGTCCTCTATTCTTTGAGGTCACCTTTGTACTCCTTTGGTTGCTACATTGACCGACAGATGTTAGTGACCTCTTCTTTATTCAGTCTGAACTTCAGTTGGCCAGCCTCCTACACATCACTAAGGCCCTCAAACAGCAGGAATGGACGCCCCAAAATGATGGGGACCTCATAATCAACCTCGCAATCCAGGATCCGAACTTCTATTGAAATATGAATCTGTCAGCACCTTAGAATCTCAAAAAGGATCACCACAGGCTTCTTCACAGTTTTAGTCGGCCATCAGTAGCTGCATTGTAGTCGGTAATGGGGGCTCCCAAGCCCAACTTCTTGAACACAGTAATGGCATCGAGATTGATGCTTGCTCCCAGAGATCACAAAGTGCCCTTGCGAACTCGGCAATGCCAATGGTGCAAGTGGTGGCTTACCCGAATCTTCCTTTTGTAGGCCAGGACCTGTGTAGCTATGGCACTACAATGATGTACATTATCTAAAGGCTCATAACTCATGGACCTCTTCTTTGTCACTAGGTCCTTCATGAAGTTAGCATACCTAGACATTTTTCAATGCCTCAACCAATGGTATGTTCATAGATAATTGTTTGGTGATGACAAGAATTTCTGGAACTTACCATTTTCTGCCTTCTTCTTCATTCTTTGGGGGAACGGTGGCGGTGGTTTTGAGATAGCCTTGTAAATTTGCGTTGCACCTTGTTCAACTTTAGACCCTTTCCTGCAGGTGCAGGGCCTCAAGAAGCTCAACATCATTCTCAGCACCTTCCATCTCAACATCATTTCACCATCTTCAACTACTCTCTTTCTTCCGTTCAACAACCGGAAGAGGATCAGGTAATGGTCTTACCACTACTATTCATCACCATGTGCAATGGCCATCATTCTTTGAGTTACGGATGGTGTTGCTAGGTAGTGTACCCTATGTCTAGGGTTTAGTGATGCTGAAAGTTTCCCTAGCTGCTGTTCAATCTGCTTGATGGCTGTCGCATGAGATTTCACTCTCTGGCCCATGCTCTATATATCACCTCAGAATTTCCTTCAAGCAGTCATCGGTGGACCTCATCTTTTTCATCCATCATGCTCTCTAGCTTTGACTATCAGCCTCCCCCTCTCGTGCATTGGGAGGCACATATACTCCAGCTCAATCGTTGCGGTAGTCGTCATTCCTTCTCCATTCTCCTTCGCGCTCACAACCTTGACTCCTATCTGTACCCATTTTGGTTGTAATTATATCTTTATGGTTCCAACCTTGGTTTCGGAACCTTGGTTCCAATTGTCTTGGCGGATGCTTGGGCGTGGTTAGGAGACAAGGAAATTTTCCTCCTCCTTAGAATCAAGTGGTCTACTCCCGGCTCCAGTCCTGTGTCCCCACTGCTTTCACCTTTTTAGCTCTAGCTCCCATAATATACTTTATAACCACTGCTTTCACCTTTTTAGCTCTAGCTCCCATAATATACTTTATAAGTAAATCCAATGATGTGCGCATATGAGCCAACTCCTGGTCGCGTTCTTCTTCTTTCCTACGTTGGCCTGCAGTCAAACCAACAACATATGTACCGGCCACTGCATCTGCCTCTCGAGTATCCCATGCCCTATTTGTTTGGTCACCCTATCAAGAGTAATAGCAGCTTGCTCCCAGGTGTGACTCATCAATGCTCCTCTTGCCATTGTGTCTGCTACAACTTTTGTATTGTTGTTCAAAGACCTATAATAAATTTCCAACAAACTATCATCCAGAATTTTATGGTTTGGGCACTTTACCAACTTCTTCTTGAACCTCAGCCAGGTTTCATGAAGTACTTCGGTTTTAAGTTGTCGGAAATTATAAATTTCATCTTTGAGCTGCAACATTCTAGAAGGGGGGGAAGAATCTCTCTAAAAATGCTTGCTTGAGTTCCCTCTAGCTGGTTATGGAGTCATTGGGCAACTCTGATAAACCATAAAGTGGCTTCCCCTGACAAAGAAAAGGGGAAAGTATGAGTCTGATGGAATCTTGGCTAACTACAGGTAACCTGTACGCCTTGCAAATTCCCAAAAAGATCATCAGGTGTAGGTTGGTGTCATCCGCTGCATGACCACTGAACACCCCTTTCATGTTTAATAGTTGAATCATTATGCTCGTTATGTCAAAGTTGGCCCCAGCGGGCAGTGGTGGTGGTACAATTGCTCCAGTTGACCTAACTTCATCGATGTCTGGGTCCTCATCATTGAAGAACTGAGGGGCATCTCTACGACCTCCGTTGCCCCATCTATGTCGACCGACGTTAACAACCTCATCTCTAGCATCTTCTGCATCCAGAAGTGCAGCATGCCAAGCTAGATCGGGTTGCCTAGCTTCTTCAGTTATACGGGCATCTCTCTATTCTTGGTTTTCCATTCTACACAGTGTTCGTTCAATTTTGGGGTTCAACAGAATCAGGGGATTTCCACTACTCCGAGTGTTTTTCATTCATAGAGAAACAACCTGTTGGTATCATAAAATAAAAAGAAAAAGTAATTCAGGAAATAACTACCAAAAGTCAAATACTAGTAATTAATCTAGTCTTAGCCGTATTTCTCGGCTACAGTGCCACTTTTTGATAACGCTAAGCTCACACCTCCTTCTCAAGTATGAAGCGGACGTTGTCAATAAAGAACCCAATGAAGAGGTTGGGGTCGAACCCACAAGAAATATAAAACATTTAGACTGCTGCCGGTAAATGAACTTGTTGGTTAGTTACTCCAATTTGGGGGTTTTAAGAAAATAATATTTAAAACAATGATTGAAATTGTGATGTAAAATCAAGAGTTAAGAATAACTAGGGTTTGTGTTCCCCATAGGTTCATAACTGCTTCGGGTATACACACATGATCAATACCAATGCTTACTTGTAGAACTGATAACTAGGGTTCATCCAAACGACTGGTTCGTCCCTATTGGATGACTATACTCAATCATCGGTTCAGGTCTCATGAGAGGTTTCAAACTATCAGTTATCAATATGTTCCAAATTTAACTATCTTGCGACCATAAATTAATTTAATACAGTGATCATCAAGATCAAGGCTTTGTTGTAATTCTCTTTTTCTAATTTCTACCTCTCTAGGCTCAAGCAAGTAAAGAATTTGAGAAAGTATTAACGTTGTACACCATTAAGAAATGTTTAAGCATGAAGAGAATACAATACAAGAATTTTGTATTGGTTTTGAATCACTTTTGTGTATCCCTAGTTCGTTATTCCACCATGGTTCCCACAATCCTAGCTATGGAGGTTTTAGCCTCTTATAGTTGCAAGGTTGTGATATGCATTCGTAATTAAACACATAATTCAATACTAACAATTGTAGATGAGAGAAAAACTTCCTTGATTGTATCAGAAATAAATCAAGAACAATTCACAAAGATCAAGAAAGAAATCAAGAAAAGATTGATCACAAGTCAATCAACTCAATTTTATGTTTTCCCTCAAAATCACTTCTCTAACTATCTCTAGCTACGTCTAACTGCGTCTCTAACAACATTTTTTAATAAAACATAAAAAGTATTTATACAGACATAAGAATCCTTTTCCTAAGCTAACAGGGTAAATTTCCATAATTGTCACCGCCTGAGCCACGATTAATAATATTACCCATAGCAGGATTGTACGAGTCATACCTTCTGTTGTAAGTCCTTGGCTTGCTAAAATTTGGCTTAGTGTTGTGCCTTGGTACGACTTGTACCTGCTTCCTATGAGTCGTACTTTTCTTTTGTGGCTTGACTCTGAGAACATTGAATTTCTCTAAAGTTTTTCATGAGTGTGATGGTACGACTCGTTCCTCTCTGCCACGACTCGTACTGTCCATCTGTGTCAGGAGTTTTCCTTTGTGTAATCTTCTGAATATTTCCATGACTCAATGTTACGGCTCGTACTAGTGTTATACGGATCGTACTGAGAGTCGTAGGTTGAATTCTTCACAATCCAGCCATCTGAATCTTCTCACAGATCTCAGTATGACTCGTAGCATCAATGTGTAGCTCGTACTGAGACTGTCACTTTGGCTCACTTTCTGCTCTTTTAAGCTTCCTTTGCACATTCTTGCTCCAACACTTATTTTCCATGAAAACACAGTAAAAGCATCTCATATCCATATAAACACACCTAAGTTCATGCTATTTTCTTAGTTTTGAGCATTGAAAATGCTGTAAACTCATAGCACATCATAACTCCAACTCATACGCCACTTTGCCAACTCACCATAGAATCCTATAAGGACCAATATATCAAGGACTAAGCTTCCCTTTATTTCTGAACCTCATCACTCCCTTCTTAGGAGACACCTTTAGAAACAACTAGTCATTAACTTCAAACTCAAGCTTTCTCCATCTAACATCCGCATAAGACTTCTAACGACTCTGAGCTGTTTTCAGCCTTTCCCTAATAAGCTGAACTTTCTCCATGGCCTCATGAACTGAATCTGACCCTATCAACATTGCCTCACCTACTTCAAACCATCTGATAGGTGATCTACCACTTCACCCATAAAGAGCCTCAAATGGAGCCATCTGGATGCTGGAGTGGTAACTGTTATTGTAAGAAAACTTAATTAGAGGCAAATGATCATCCCAACCACCCTTGAAGTCAATCACACATGCTTTTAACATTTCCTTAAGAGTTTGAATGGTCCGCTCATTCTAACCATCTGTTTTCGGGTGAAAAGTTGTACTAAGATTGACCTGAGTACCAAGTCCCTTCTGGAATGATCTCCAAAACTGCGAGGTAAACTGAGTACCTCTATCTAAAATGATGGACAAGGAAATTCTGTGCAACCAAACTAATTCCCAAATGTACAATCTAGCATAGTCCTCAGCTGAATCGGTAGTCTTGACCGATAGGGAATGGGATGCTTTAGTCAACCTATCTACAACCACCCATATAGAGTCATATTATTAGCGTGTACGAGGCAACCATGTAATGAATTCCATGTTGATCTATTACCACTTCCAAGTAGGGATACTAATGTCTTGCAGCATACCACCAATTCTTTAGAGCTCAACTTTCACTTGTTAACAATTTGGACACTTAGCCATGAATTCCTCTATGTCCTTCTTCATACCATTCCACTAATAAACCTCTCGTAGGTCATGGTACATCTTGGTGGAACCTAGGTGGATAGAATAACGATATCCATAAGCCTCGCCCAACATCTTCTCTCTCAAGTCATCAACACCCAAAACACATAAACAACCCTGATAGCGAAGTACACCATCTCCCCTTTGGGAGAAGACCTCTACCTTCTAATTCTAGATAACTTCCTATAGCTTTAACAAGATAGGATCCTCATCTTTCCTAGTCTTGACCTCGGTCACCAATGGAGATTCTAAATCATTCTAAACAATGACATTACCATCTATCGAGTCAACAAGGTGAACCCCTAAACGAGCAAGCTGATGCACATCCTTTACCAACTCCTTCCTTCCATCCTCAATGTGAGACACACTATCTATGGATAGCCTATTAAGGGCATCTGCCACTACATTGGCCTTGCCTGGATGATAAAGGACACTCATGTCATAATCTTTGAGATGGTCTAGCCGCCTCCTTTTTTGCAAGTTTAGGTCCTTTTGAGTGAACACATACTGAAGGCTCTTATGGTCCATGAACACATCCACATGTACCCCATATAAATAGTGCCATCAAATATTCAAGGCAAAAAGCACCGCCGCCAACTCGAGATCATGAGTTGGATAATTCTTCTGATGAGTCTTAAGTTGTCTAGAGGCATATGCAATGACATTACAATACTACATCAACACACAACCAAGACAAACTCTAGAGGAATCACAATACACAAAAGATCCATTAGTGCACTCGTGTAGAGTCAATACTGGGGCTGAAGTAAGTCGAGTCTTTAACTCCTGAAAACTCTTCTCACTGGCATCTAACCACTGAAATTTGACCTTCTTCTGGGTCAAATTTAGTCAATGGTGCTGCAATGGATGAAAATCCTTCAACAAACCTCCTATAGTAGCCAGCTAAACCAACAAGCTCCTAATATCAGAAGGACTAAATGGTCTAGACCAATTCTTCATCGCCTCTATCTTTTGAGAGTCCACCTGCTCACCCTCGCTTGACACCACGTGACCCAAAAATTCTACTAAGTTAAACTAAAACTCACACTTGCTGAATTTAGCAAATAGCTGGCGATCCTTGAGAGTTTGTAGCACATTCCTCAAATGAGTTGCATGCTCCTCCTCTCTTCGAGAGTATGTGAGAATATTATCTATGAAGACACGAACATATCCAAATGTAGCTTGAATACCCTGTTCATCAAATCCATAAAAGCTATAGGAGCATGCGTTAGTCTAAAAGACATAACTACAAACTCATAATGACCATACTAAGTCCTAAAGGCTGTCTTCAGAATGTCACTCTCCCTAACTCTAAGCTAGTGATAGCCGGATCTGCGATCTATCTTTGAGAAGCACTTAGAACCCTGAAGTTGGTCAAACAAGTCATCAATCCTGGGGAGGGGATACTTTTTCTTGATTGTGACGTTATTCAACTATCGATAATCAATGCACATTCTAAGAAAACCATCCTTTTTCCGAACAAAGAGAATTGGTGCACCCCATGGGGATTTACTAGGCCTAATGAAACCCTTATATAGGAGATCTTTCAACTGCTTTTTCAACTCTTTTAGCTCAGCTGGAGCCATTCTATAAGGATGAATGGTGTAATTCCCTAGAAACTCAAAGACTAGACCCGGTAGTAAGACGGAGAAAATTGGAAAATCTACACCAGGTCATACAATGAGTCGTTCTGTGACCCGTGGGGGTGACCACGAGTCCTTAAGTGACTCATGGTGAGGAATTTGAACTTGGTAGAAAAAAATTGGAGAATTGGGGTGACCGCGGGTGTGACCATGAGTCGTGGTCAACACCACGAGTCGTGATGTGACCCGTGGTCAATAACAAATTTAAGGACGGGAAATTTTAAGC